>JAOXJP010295213.1:0-18575 GCA_025762735.1 Platanus orientalis | reverse complement strand
TGATGGGATGAATATCTGGGTTAGTGGGAAGCTTATGGGTGACAAGGTTTGTGTCCAGACCAGGCATATCTGCATAAGTCCATGCAAAGATGTCAATATATTCTCAAAACAAATTTAATAGGGCATGCCCCAAATCTGAAGTGCTGGGGGTCCCAATTTTTACAACTCTAGGCATGGCTTCTGACCCAAGATTAATCTCTTGGAGGTCATTTACCGATGGAAGATTTCGGTTCTCTTGGCATTCAAAGGCCTTGATCACCTCTTTTGGCATCATTTCATTCTTGTTGTTCTTGTTTTTGAAAGAAAAGATTTTAATATTGATTTACATGAAAAGGGGTTTTATACCTAAGAAGAGCAACTGGACTTGGAATTAGATTCCAAGTTGTCTACATACCCGATGTTTGTGCTGATCACAAGCTTAGGAAATTTTGTTCAACCAAGATCAAGTCACGCATAGTTCTAGTCTCGAGGGTGGACCAAATTTACATTTTTGTATTTTTTTAATCAACTGAGCCAGAAGTAACCTGAAGTTACTTCTCAGGTTGCCTATATACTTGACTTTTAGCATGAGTGCTTTTGAAAACATTGGTCTGTTAAGATCAAGCTGCACGTAGTTCTTTGACTATAAGGGTAAAGAAAGTAAAAAGATTTTTTCAAAAATGACTGGGCCTGAAGCTGTGTCTCAAGTTGCCTACGTACCCCTTACAGGTGCACTGGTCGAATGCTTTGACATTTCATGATTCATTAGGGATCAAGTTTCTGTAGTTCTTATACAAAAAGGGTGAAAAGAAAAATTAAAAGTTTTTGAAAATCATGAACTAGAATGGAGTAAGTCTAGCTCTTCTAGGCCTTTTTCACTCAATTCATCACCTGGTCCTCATCTTTTGCTGTTATGGAGTTGGCTTGTTGGATTTGCTCTGTGGCTTCCACGGGTACCCACGTTTTTGGCATGTTGACCTAGTTAGGGTCAAGCTCATCTAAGTCTAAATCCCCACTCACAATAACTGATTGGAGTGCTTCTCTGACATCACTGGGGAGTGAGAGTAAACTTAGAGGGGCTAGGTTGTCCTCCCTATGTTCTGAGGTGTTGGGGGTTGAACATTCCCCAACCTCAGGGACAGATAGCTTAGAGCTGGACATGTAGGTATGAGAAGCAGCCTCAAGATGGTAGGTAGAATATTGACAAATACTGGAGGTGGAATTGTGCCTGGTTCTATTGGTATGAGTTCTGTGTTGGGTTTGGATGGTACTGATTGAGCTGGTAGTTCAGTTTGTAGGGTATTACAGGTTCTATTGGTATTATCTAGTTTGTTTCTAGACCTCTGTCTCTATTTCTTCTTCTACCATTTTCTCTTTCCTTTTGCCCTTAAGATGCAAATATGTGACTGGCTTGAAGACTCTGCTTAACTAGGTGATGAAAGCTATGAGCTCTTTCAACTCGTCTTTTGAAAGTTCAGGATCTGCGACTTCCCTAACTGGGTAGCCCAAAAGAACTCGGTTAAGCAAGTATAGGATTCTATTAGGTGGAGGAATGTTGATGACTTGGTGAGGGGATGAATGGTTGGTAAGTTGGGCATATAATGATGATGGTGGGATGATATGGGGTGATGAGAAAGGGTTATAAGTTGCTGAACCTTCCCTGTATGTGTTGATGTCAAGGGGAAGAACTGTGATTGGGCTATCTGGGGTCGTATCCCACATGTTTGTGAGCAAGTGCTCATATTCAGGAAGGGGAACAGGCTCAGGGAAGTACCCATTTATGGTGGATACTTGATTAATGTTGGGCAAGAAAATGAATTTCTTAGGCTCTGTGATCTTAGTGATGTAGCTGGATGGATTGAACTGGGTATTAGTGAGACCTATCATATTGAACCTTTTTGGTGACTAGTGGTCAGGGTGTGGATTTTGTATAATGTTGGAATTTGATGGGGGATTGGTGGGTGTGGGGTCAAATGATACCTTACCCTCATCGATTAGGTCTTGAATGTCGTGTTTCAAATGGAAACACCTGTCAAGGGTGTGCCCTGGGGTTTGGTGATATTCATAATGTTCCGCTTGGTTGTAGCGGTAGGGCAGAGGGTAATGAGGAGGCCTTAGATCAATTAGCTGCAACAGCTTCTTCTTGATGAGGTACTCCATGATGTATTTGTAGGAGTAGGGCAGAGGAGTGAACTTTCTCCTCTTCTTTTCTTCTCTAGGCGCACCTGAGTATTTGGGTTGATAAAACTGTTGTGTTTGGGGAGGGATGATATTCATGGCTACTAGATAGCTCTGAGTTGATTGTGGTAGAGGCTGAACATGACTGTTGTTTTGACTAGGCTGAGGGACCTCAATGGCTTGCACAAGTTTTTCTTTTGGCCGGGTGATGGCTGCCTTCTTTGGCATAGTTTTGGAGGAACTAACAGGGACAAGTAATGCATCATGTACTAACCCTACCTTAATAGCCAACTCCACTTTTATAGCTTTATCGACAACCTCGGAAAAGTTACTCCATGATGCAGTTAGGAGCATCAGCTGGCACATAAGACCCAACATCCTCATGAAAGTCGATATCATGTCCTCCTCAGACATAAGGTATTTTAGGTTGGAGGTCTTTAATCTCCACCTGTAGGCAAAATCCCTAATACTTTCTCCTGAGGCGGGCCTCATTCTGGTTGGGAGTAACTCAAGGTTAAATATGTAATGATTGAGGAATGACCTTGTCAGGGACCTTCATATACTGATATGCTCTTCTCTTGGCTTGTCAACCATTTTCCTGCATTCTTCTCTAGGCTTTGGCCAAACATCTGGACCAGGATTGGCTCATCATGTCTCCATTGGAATATAGCATTACAATAAACGTGGAGATGCATCCTGGGGCAGGTGGTACCATCGTACTTCTCAACATTTGGCATTTAGAAGTTTGGTGGTAGCACACCTCCGGGATGGATGCAAAGATCCTCAAAGTCCATAGAGATGGACAATTGTCCCCCTTTTCATTAGTTCCAATTCTACAGTAAGCTTAGCTATCTGTGCACTGGTCTCATCTTTCTCCTTTCCCTTTTTACTTGATGTTGAAGGCCCATACTGTTCTTCAAGGTCATACACGGCTAGGTGCTCTGGCTGCATGTATGTAGTTGTGGCTCGAAGCAAGGCCGTGACATAGGTGGGGCCTTATGTGTAGGCTGGCCATGTGGTAGGGTTTGTTCGGCAATACTAGGAAGTAGTGGCTTAGAAGTTGCACTCCAGCTATAAGGTCCTCCTTGTTTCATTAGATATTTGAACATCAGCTTCTCAAACTCGAAGAGGGTAGGAATTTGAGGCCACTCACTAATGCTTGGTTGGCTAAGGGGTGGTGAAGAGGTTTGGGGTGATGAAGAAGATTGACTAGTCTTTGAGGTGGATGTCCACCCATGCCGAGACATGAAGTCCCCCATTTATCGCTCCACTTTTAATCTAAATCCATCTGAGGGGGTGTCTTCAGGACTAGTTCTAGTAGGAGGTGGATTTCCCATAGATACCTCTGGGAGAGTAAGAGGGGTAGTGCTTGTGGTAGGAGGAGGTGATGACTTATCAGTTATAGCCTTACTACGTTGTGCCTTCTTTCACTTCTACAGTCAAGTCTCTGGGGGAGCAATTGTAGCTTGCTTAACTGAGTTGAAAGAAAAGAAGGGTTCATTGTTATTAATTTTCAAGATTCATTCCTTACATTCATTCATAATTGATAGCTAGGTGCTTTACAAGTGCATATGTCATACAGGTGAATTCATGTCCTTTAACCAACTATATGACTTTTGGAAACAAAAACTTTGTATATATGTATATATTAGAAAATGATTACAAAAGGAGGGGTACTCACCCCAATACATCAAAAAGGTAACATAAAATAAAAATCTAAAGATCAGGCACTGCTAGAGGTGGTGGAGGTGGCACTGGTTCATAACCCAATGAGAAGATTTGTTCCCTCAGCTTGTGAACCCATGACTGTATCCACTAATCTTATACAAAGGCCATGGCATTGCTATGCCTCATCTCGCATCCCAAATCTTGGTGGGAAGTCCTATTGTCATTGAGCTCACTCTTTAGGGAGTGAATGAGCTATGCTTGAGTTTTATTCCAATGTTAGGTACACTCACGTGAGACCTTGGCCTTTGTGCACAAAAGTATCTCAGCTTCTAAGGTAACCTAAGTTTGGGCATGTGAAGCCTGCTCCTTGGCTAAATCTGACAGTGCTTGCTTGTATTCTACTTGAGTGTGAGAAAGATTTGTATACAATAATGATGTTGATTCGGTGCATTACCTTTTATTTGAAGAGGTAGATGCTGAAGGTGTAGCAGGTTGTAGAGGAGGCTAGTGCAAAAGCCAATACTCATATGCTGGTGTCATGGCCTGTGTCTTTGCGAATACCAGTTGTGGATGTCTTGAGACTCTAGTGTGCGAACTATCCCATAAAGCGACTAATGTAGATCGTGTATGATTGGATACGATGATCAAGCTTGCATATGTCTTCAAAGACTGTATGGAATTCGAAGAGTTCTTACCTAAGTGCCAATTGCCGAAGAGTGTGTATGGTACCTAGGGAGTGCTCTGGTGGACTCCCGTGATAACCATGTATGTGCAGTCTTGGGTAGCAAGGAGTGGGTAGCATGCCTTGTGCCACATGACACGCCGAATAATTTGTTCAGGAAGCATGGTAGCTAGTAGCTTCTAATAACCAGACGTAGTTACTCTGTTTAGCAAAGGTAGGCATTTGACATGGATCTATGTTAGAGTTAGATCTCGTGACACATAAGCCAGAAAAGATGCAAGGATGGATAAATGTTCTCGTAACCAAGCTTGTAAGAATGCTAGACAACAATATAGTCGACCTTTGGGATGTCGGGCATAATGCGAGAGAGTATAGATGGTCTCTGAGATGATCATAGGTGCGAGTGTCTTCTTTTGTAGATGTTGGTCTAAGACATCAAGTAAGACTCCATTGATATGATGGCGGCTATGTGATAACAAGAGTTGTCCTAAGATAACTAAAGTGAATGCTTTGAACTTGACAAGGTTGTCTAAATCGCCGACTTTCTTCCAACATTTTTCCAATAAAAGGTCGAAAGGGCAGTGCAAATATTCTCCTGTAGCTTCCTTGGGTAGGGAGGCTTTAGAGATTTCCAGTGTGTGGAAGCTTTTCTAATAGATAGGTTTATGAGTTGGAATTATGGCACTGATGCCAAGCAATGTTCCCAACCTAAAAAGGATTCAAGCTCCTCAATAATGGGCATAAGCTCTTATTCCCTGAAGCCGAAAATCGTAGATGTCGAGTCCCAGAAGGAAATGGTTGCCTCTATCAGTGGCCAATCCAGATTGATTTAGGCTAAGGCCAATGTTACCCCTAGCCGGCTTTAATTTTTCTAGATTTCCCATTCTTTAGGAGGAAGGGCAATTAGGGTATTTATAAAGTTTACAAGGTGGTAGAGTACGCATCCGGTTGTACTGATATGTGAACCATGTTTGTAAGCACAAGCATGAACACAGGGTTAGAAATGTCATTTTATAGCTAAAAATAACATTCTACAGAATTTAAGCCTAATGCCTATTTTTTGCCTCAACGCCTAATTTTTAATTTAGGCATTGGAATAGTTATAGGCAAAAACGTTTGACGCCTGATTTTTAATTGAATTAAAAAATAGGCGTTGGGAGCATGATCAGGCATTAAAAGTAGTTATGAGTTTAAATGACCCGCGGTTAGGTCTTTTATTTTTTTATGTTTCAACTTGCCTTTTTTCAGTTACAAATTGTCGGAGAGGTCCCTGCAACTTTTTCCACTATTCCTTTTCCACTTTTTGACAAAATTTCCCTTTTCATCATCAACAATGAGTCAAGGAGGATCAAGTTGCCACTTCCTGCTTCTCTCGGTGCAAGAGAATGCTTTATGGAAGAACCCTATGGCGGATGAGGTGAGTTTTTGAATTGTTTATGAATTTTCTTTTTACTTCTATAATTTTTTGATTGTTTTTTTTATTTGCTTTGAATACTTTGTTTTTAATTTGATGTTTTTGTTTGTTCTTGCATTTCTTTTTAGATTGTATTGTGTTTTTAGGTTTTAAATCATTTGAATGGAATTAGATTGCTTTAATTTTGATTTATGAATGATTTAGAATAATTTTTCACAAGTTTTTTGGTGATTTTTGGGTTTTCCAATGCCTGAAAATCACTGTCCTAAATTATAGGCATAACGCCTATTTTTTTCTGTTTTAAAAAAACAAGGGTTGGAAAAATCAAGCATCGGCTTGAAAATCAGGCATTGGCCTAAAAAACAAGCATTAGGCTTGAGAGACAGATTTGTTGTTTTGTTATTTTTTACTTCTTTTTTATTTGTTTTTTATTCTTTTTGTTCTTAAACATTGTTTTAACATGTTTTACCTTGTAGGCTAGAGGGGGAGTGCAGTGCCACAGCTCTTGGTCTGGGGTCTTGGGCTTTTGGGGGAGGATGTGTTCCTAAGTCTAGAAGCAAGTGAAGGCCATGGGCTTTGGCCATTTTCTAAGCTTACAGGTAGTGCAGGCTGATAGGACTCTTCTGATGGCATTGGCAAAGAGGTGGTCTCCCATTACACGCACCTTCCACCTTCTGATGGGAGAGATTAGATGCCCCTGGTAGACTTCTTTATGATGACGGGCTCTTTATGGACGGCACACCTCCGCCGAGCTCGAAGAATTTTGACCCAAAGTTGGTGACTCGATGCATAGGGCCGTAGCCTATGACGTACTACAAGGGCACCAAGGGTGTCCTCCCCTCTTGGTTTGAGAATGATACGTGTGGGCCACCAACCAGAGCTCACCAGCAGAGATTGCGTTCTCCACTCGAGCTTTTCTGGTCTATATGCTTACTTGCTCTATCTTCTATGGGAAGAGCGACAGAATCTATTTCTATTTGTTGCCAGCCTTGGAGGATGTAGACCTCGTGGCCACACAGAGTTGGGGTAAGTCCGCCCTCGGGTGGATGTACACCAACATGAACGAGATCTCTTTTGGGTAGGGCCCTCAAGCTTTTGTGGGATTGTGCTTCTAATGGGATGTATGGTTCACTCTCTTTCTTTTTTTTAGTTTTTGTCTTTATCTTTTACTTGCTTTATTTAATTTGAGTTGGATATCATATATGATTTTAATTTTCCTTTTACAGGTGTGGTGCTACGAGCACTTCCCTCCCTTGGCCCCTAGATGGAGAGGAGAAGAGGTATTTTACTTCCCCTATATGGCGAGGTGGAAGGTTGCACATACCCACCACAAGACCCAGAAATCCATTTTGAGTTTTCGACATAAGTTGGATCTCTTGACTACTGATCAAGTGAGTACATAACACTTTTGATCCAATTAATTTATTTCATTTCTTCTTCTTTTTTCATTGTCTAACTTCTAATGTGTTTTATGTAGGTCAAATAGTGCCCATGGGCTCGTTGGGCTTTGGAGGAGGGGGATGCTTTGGTCCCAGACCTCAACTTGGGATTAGTCCCATCAGAGTGTTGTGTTGGTGGCCCTAGGCGAGATTACCATATACCTTGGAGAGAGGTGCTGGCTCTAGGTTAGGGGTGGAGTGGAGGACTTTGTAGTCCCACAGTCGCCTCTAAAGGTGATTGATACTGAGGGAGAGACCGGGAGAGGGGAGACAGGCATAGAGGCTTATGTGTTCCTGGATTGGGCCAAGAATTATGGCGAGTGGTGGACCACTTAGACTTATAGGCCATTGGGGGGCCCAGTTGAGCCCCAGGTGAGTTCACATTTTGTTTTTCTTTGAAAACACTTATTGTTTTTTTGTCTTTTATTTTTCTTTCATTTAATCTTGATTTGTTTGACTTTTAACAAGCAGCAAAGGTACAGCCAACAGAAGAGCAAGCACCTCGTCCACGGAGAGGGAGGAAGAGGAGGGTTCCCCCTGTAGAGCCGGACTTGATACGCCTAATCCCTGAGGTGGTGCCTGTGACTAACCTAGAGGGTGGGGTCACCAAGGAGCCCTTACCAGAGACCGAGCTTCCTGAGGGTTGGGTACACCCCAAGGCAACGACTCAAGTATAGTTTTTGATTTTGCTTTGAATGTTTGAGTTTAAAACTTATGTATTTTAATTGATTTTTTTTGACAAAGCGTTGTACCTCAGTGCCCTCCAGAAGTTGGCTAGGTGCTTTGCTCTAGTGGGGCAAAAGCATCAGGCCCATTTGACTGAGGTTGCTGCCTTCAAGGTGACCTCAAGGGCAACTATAGAGGAGCTAAGATACAAGGTTTGTTTGAATTTCTTTTAAGCATTTCTTTTAAATAGTTTCTAACATGTATGTTTTATATTTGCAGAGACAGATCCTTGTTCTAGGGGATACAAGAGGTGTTACAGAGGACACCGAGATGCCCTCCACTGAGCCTGAGGTAGAGCAGACAGAGGAGAGCAGTCCAGGGGAGAGCCTAAGGTGCCTACGGCATTGGTAGCTAGCAGTGTGATATAGGTGGACCCTTTACGAGTTGATGATAGTCCTCTCAGGCCTAGACCTAGATGTGGTTTTTTTGTGCCCTTTGGTGACAAGAGAGTATGATTTGGAGCTGGTCACTCATACTCTAGGAAGGGGAAGCAAAGGGGTAGGAAGGGGACAGTGGATTACGTGAGCAGCAGCTCTGACGAGTGATTGGAGATTGGACTTTTTTTATTTTCTCTTCTTTATTCATTGAGGGGGTGTGATTAAACATTTTTGGTTGATGGGTTGTACATGTGTTAACCTTGGATGACTTTAGATATGTTTTGAGATTTTTATTTTGTTTATCTGGAGAATGCTTGGACATCAGATTGGTTTTATATTTTAGTTTCTTAAGGATGACTTTTATTCATTTTCTTTATTTCTTTCATGGTTTGGTTTATCTGTTGTCTTACTTGTGGAATGTCTACGCAATCTATGCTACGTGTTTACATATATTATGCAAAAGGGGTTAAAGATATTCAAATTTAAATAAGAAGGAAAAATCTGGACCTAAATATCTAAAACATAATTTAGACTAATTTTATAAAGTCAAACATGAATTCCTGTTTCCATTTAATCAATCATGCAAGCAATCAGTCAAAATCACGGCCAATAAACCTAAAGCTAGACCTCTAAGCTATTTAGTGTAGCCTAAATAACTCCAACCTGAAAATGATTAAATATGCATGCTTTTGAGATTTTAAAAGATGAAGTGTACTAGTCGAAACACCTCCTTGAAAAGATCGGATTATAGAGTGGCAACTATCTTGGGTAACTCAAAATGGCTGCCCTAACATAGCAGCAACTGCTGAGACGTTGTTCCCATCCTTTGTGGTGATCCAATGTATATCCATTGGTGGGTAATGACCTAGATAAGGGCTCATGAGAGTGATGTATTGGTGTAATGTCGTGTCCTTGGACTCATTTTGTGCAAAGTATAAAATAACAAAGATGTGTTGTATACAAGTTGTTCCAATGTGAATTTTGATCCTACTAACTAATTAAAGCAATCCTAAAGCTATGTGAGCATGTATTTTATCCTATTCATAGAAATTTGGAGTAATTGTAAAAGGGGGAGTGTTATCCTAACTAAATAATGAAGTGACCTAAGTCTAATCCAAAACAAGTAGGCATGTGAGAAAGTAAGTAGACATGTGAAAAAGCAAGTAGACATGTGAGAAAGCATGTATTTGACATAAATTGAAACTTACACATGTGGAGATTGAACACTTCCCCAATAGAGTCACCATTCTGTGGACACCAGGGTGCCCACTTCGGCTCGCTGGCTTCGCTTGAGGCCAACCCCCCCTTTCCTGTGCAAGGGTTGGGCTTTGCTTAGAGTTGCCACCAACTCTGGTTTTATCCTCCTCTTCGGGGAAGAGGGGGAGTCTAGACTCAAAAGTCTAGGGTTTAACTTCTAGTACTGGTCAAAGTTCCTGAGATTTAGAGTAAGTTGTTTGATTGCATTTAGGGAAAGTGTTAGGCACCCCAAATACCTACCTTTTTAAGGCGGCTTCTCCCATTCATACAAGTTTTAATCTTATGTTTATACCCATGCTTTGTTAAAGTTGAATTAAATGTTTGCTGGATTTTTTTCAAGCTTAACGCCTGATTTTACTCTCAACGCCTGATTTTTCAACGCTTGAATTTAATTCATGGTGAAAATCTGGCGTTGGCTTATGAACAGTCCAGAAACTGTCCTTTATCGTGTCTTATTCTAATTATAGGAGACCCCTCATGGATTATGTCTTTAAAGGGATGGTGGACTCCTCTAAATGGCTTACTGGTTGGTTCCTTAGGATTAGGTGTTAACCCTAATGGAAGGGAGAGGAGAGGGAAGGAATTTTTTTTTTTCTGTCTCACAAGCTTAACTCATGTTATTATTCATCTCAACGCTTGATTTTTCAATGCCTAAATTTTAATTCTAGGTGAAAATCAGGCATTGGGGAAGCTAATCAGATCAACACCTTTATGCAATCTTTTAGGGTGGTTTAGTGGGTCCCAGCACTGTGGGACCCATGGTTTAGGTTAAGAAAAGTTTTATAGGGTTACACTATGCAACCGTAGGCGTCCTAGGTATAGGCCACGTGGAGATATGATCTCCCAAAGAAGGCCATATGGTCATTTGTTAGAGACCTAACGCCTATTTTTTTTGGTCTAACGCCTGATTGTTCAATGCTTGAATTCTAAGTCAAGGTGAAAATCAAGCATTGGGTGCTCAACTAGCAGCCAACTTAGGTTTTTGGGCCACCAAAGTGGGGCCCAAAGGAGTAGGGTCTCTCCTGGGTCCATGTACTGACTCTAGGGTAGACTTACACTTAATTTTTTAAAACATTATTTTTAAACCCAGGTTTAATGCCTAAAATTCACTTCAACGCCTGAATTTCCATCCAATGCCTAAAATTAAATTCAAGTGTTGGGACAGAAATAAGGGCCCACAGAGATGCATATGCATAGGATTGAACTTCATAGGCTAATTTGGCCATAGGACAGGGTTGGAGAAGAATTAGGGCTTCCTATGGTGGATCCTAGATCTCAACGCCTGAGTTTTCTTCTAAAACCTGTTTGTTCAATGCCTGATTTTTAATTCCTTAAAAATCAGGCGTTAGTTATTAGGAGAAAATCCAGCAACTGGATTTCTCGATTTTAGAGCTCTTAGGGTTTTGTAAAAATTACGAAATTAAGCATGCTAGCCTGCAACATATACATGAACATCATATAAAAAATTGAGCATCAAATCATGCATAGAAAATTCAAACTAAATTCTATAAATATTCATCAAAAGTAGGTCTCAAAAGACCCAGTTTTTTAGGTCTGTTTGGGAGGCCATCTGAGGCCTTCCACAGCTCCTAAATTCACAAAATTAAATTTAGAGTATCATGCATATATCTGGTCTAACATAGAAAAATTTGGGCTCAAGCAGACCTCTACAACAATCACAATAAAATCAGCATGATAATTAGTAAAAAATGGAAGCAAGTAGAGGTTGTTGTGCCTCTACCATGTACCCGAGTTAGAACAGTGCTCTATCATAAATTGGACAGCATGTTAAATGGATATATATTGAAGAGGAGGTGAATTAGACTTGGGTTTAGGCTTACCTTGCCTAGGGTTGATGAAAACTTTCACTTTTCTTCTTCTTCCTCCTCTCTTTCTCTTAGCAAATTAGGGTTTTTTGTTGTCAACTTGGGCTTACATGAATTTGGGGCTATTTATAGCCCAAATTGGTGCCATGGAGGGTTGAGATGAGTTTAGGGGTTTGCTAGATGGAGGGCTAAGATGATGTCTATCCTAAACTGGGTGGAGGGCTAGGATTGAATCTAGGTTTTGTTAGGTGGAGGGCTATGATTAATTCAGCTAAAATGAGGTAAAGGGTGTGGATGTGCTTGGCTAAAATGAGGTGGAGGGTGGAGATTGATTTGTGTTTATTGGCATGGATTGATAAGGTGGAAGGGGAGCATGGGAGATGCCTTTTAGGGAAATCCCATTAGTTGCAATCTTTAAGGGTATGGCATAAGATGCCAAATGGGGGGCTGTGAGGGGCCTTATAGGGATTTGAAATTCAACTCATTTATCCAAGGGTGGTGAGTGAGAGAGAGGATGGGAAGATTCCAATCCAAGGGATACCAATAATGGCTTAAAGATGTGAATGCATTTAATGCAAAATATCTAGATTTTAGCTCATTTGATGACTAGAGTTGCTTTTTGATTTTTTTAAACCCTCTCTCTGTCATCACTCCTCGCAAGCTCTCAAGCTCAAAAGTCGGCATAGTCAATGTTAATTTCAGAGGTCGCAGATGCTCTGGTCGCATTGGTCCAGTCAAAACCAAATTACGAAAAGGGTAAGGGGTGAAATCAAGGTTTTTTTACCTAAAAAGCTCTCAGATGCAATTTGAGAGGGCAAGATGGTAAAATTAATTCTAGAATGGCCCAGGGATAGATGACCCCGGGTTCAGGTGATTCACATTCTAACTATGCAAGATTACAATACCTGAGCAGAAAATTAGGTCAAAAACCATTTTCCAAGCGATTCTAACTATGAGCTGACAGATTGGTCATTGGATTCCTGGGCAACTGCTGAGGGTTTTTCGAAGCAAAGTCACTTAAACAAATTGGGTTTCTGTAGTTGCCTGAAGCCATGTGAAATTGAATGGCCAGACATTCTCTAAACTAGGAGTTTGTGAAATGCTTTATTGAAGACAGGGGTGAAACTAAGAAAATGGCTTTGACCTTACTGCATTCAGGGTCTGGGAGAACTTTTAATGGCATTTTGCATGCC
Organism: Platanus orientalis; assembly: GCA_025762735.1. Taxonomy (NCBI): domain Eukaryota; kingdom Viridiplantae; phylum Streptophyta; class Magnoliopsida; order Proteales; family Platanaceae; genus Platanus; species Platanus orientalis. The sequence goes on along the minus strand of JAOXJP010295213.1, from coordinate 5,836 downwards.
AAATATAGACAAAATGCACTTTTTCTAGTTTTGGGCAGAAATAACTACTTGGGCCATGGATTTTCTATAAATTAGTGTGGATCTGATAGCCTCAAGGCTTTAAATTTATGGTGGTGTCGCCACTGACTATCTGAATTTTTTATTTCAAATGAACTCCCTTGAATCGGTTGAGCACCTAATTTTTAGACCTGATTTGTTGCACTTTTTGGAGTATTTAAGGGAATCTGGGCAGATGAGTTTTGTGAAAGTTCACACTCCTTAGACATTTTTTTGAAGGCCTTGTGATTCTAGAGAGATGGACACCAACTGATCCTAATTTGGAGGTCTAGAGAACATTACGTTCCACATGAGCAAAATGCAGCTAAATAGCTTTTTGACCTCTTGGGAAAGATTTGAGATTTCATAAAGGTTCGAGATTTCGAAATCCTTTTCTCAGAATTGAAGAATTGAAGCTAGGGTTGAGGCCGAGATATAGTAGTCAACCCTTTGGATTCAGAGATCAGATGAATCTCTGAGAGCTTTTACAAATGCCATTTCTTGGTTAAGGTCATCATAAGTTGAGAAATTAGCTATTGTCGTTCCTGAGAAAAATCTATTTTGTGATGAGTTCCTCAGAATGGGGAGAAGCAGGGATGCATAGGATCTAAAATTACACCATTCAGATAACGGAAGAAGCTTCGGTGATCCTTTGAGGGTCCAATGGTAAATTCCTAGAAGTGAAAAGGGTAAAAAGGGTAAAATGGTAATTTTTTGCCTACGGGTTGAAAAATGTGAAAATAAGGATTCTTTGCTTATGATACTTTATGACAAGAAGACTTATATAGGCTAGAGAAATTTAGTGATTTGAGTGTTAGATAGTGAGTTATAGGCTTTTGAAGGTAAAAGGGTAAAATGGTAGTTTTTCCACTTATAGTGCTTTGTTGAGGGAAGACTTGCAAAGGTGGGAAAAGTTACACATAACATGGATGGAGATTTTAAATGTGGACCCTTAAAGTCCTATTACTGCTTTTGTGGAAGATTAGGGTTTAACCTGAAATGGTGTATTTAGACTATAATGAGGTGTTTTAACTGATTCATTTGCAACTAAAATATCTGAAGAGACTTCTCAAGGAATGCCTAACCTCCTAGAGTCTAGGTTTTCTCTTCCTAAACAAAGGGTGTTTAGGGTCTTGATGCTTAAATGTTGTTATGCTGTCCTTATGCCATCAAATGACCCGACTCAAAATTTGGGTGCTGACAGATGCCCCCTAGGTGTTTTGAAAATGCAAAATAGTTTTGGCTGAGAAAAATAATTATGGGTTGAAACTTGTCCTTGACTTCTAGGTCAAGGTTTTGGAAAATGTTTATTTTTGAAATGCCTTCTTGAACTAAGAGTCAACTCTTTTGGTGTTGACAAATAAACTTGGAGGTATCCTATTTTAAAATGAGTATCAACCAATAGAGAGGGGCTCTTATTTTGAAAGGATTGGCTATTCATGGGTGTTTCTGCAATATAGGATAGTTTTCATGGTTAAGAAAATATGATGGGCTAAAGTTTGTCCCTGACTTTGGAGATCAGGGTTTTCAAAAATGTTTGCTTTTCAAAATGCCTTCTCGAATTGAGAGTGAACTCTTTTGGTGTTTTACAAATGCCTTCATGATTATCCTAGTCCAAAAGTGGGTGTCAATCGATAGAGAAACTCTTTTTGTTTGGGAATTGATGGGCTATTCATGAGTTACATGCAAGCAATTAGTACTTTCTCTAATTTATTGGGTGTTACTATTAGCATATCCTCTACATCGGGAGACATGTAAGTCATCGACATCGGGTGCAACTGTTTGAATACATGGCAAAAAACTGCTCATGCAAAAGCTATAAATCATGCAAACAATCTAAAGCCTAAAAATTAGACAAAGTTAATAGCACATTGTATGAAAATTGTCAAACATATAGTTGCTTTGGAAATTGTTAAGTATGTCTTATGTTTAGTTGAAATTGATTATCATGTCATGAATGTAGATGACTTATGCAAGAAATGACAGATGAAAACAAAGAGTTGTTAGTGATTTTAGTTGTTGGCTAAATGTCACTAGCCTCCCTTTCAACGAGCTTACTTTTGATTGTGCTTTGCTGTTTCAAGTGAAAATCTTATCGGTGATTAAAAGATTAGATGGTGACTTCTTCTAAGCCAAAATGTTTAATGTCCTTTGTTAGAGTCAATTGATTTGCTGAGATTGTTGAAAGATTGTATGATGACTTTTTCAAAGCCTAGAAGTTTATTTGACAACCCTCTTCTGGGTTAAACAATTCACGACTCATGGTTGAGCCAAAAGCATATGGATTGATGACCTTCTTTATGGTGGAAGATTTATTTAATGACCCTCTTCTAGGTACAATAGTTCACGACCCATGATTGAGTGAGAGAATATGATTTGACAACCTTCTTTAAGGTGGAAGATTTATTTAATAACCCTCTTCTAGATCCAATGAGTAGTAAGAAGCAGGATGATGACTGAGGGCAAAGGATGGATTCAATGAGATTGAATTCAATGAATTTGAGGTTGAGAGTGCTATGCATTAGTCGTGACGACCTTTTAATGGTTCAAGTCATGAAAATTATAATACATAGTCTACCTAATGGAAATGCTACATATTATTCATGACAACCTTTTAAGGGTTCAAGTCATGAAAATTATAATACATAGTCCGCTTGAAAATAATACATATTATTCATGACGACCTTTTAAGGGTTCAAGTCATGAAAATGATAATACATAGTGTAATAGAAATGCTACATATTATTCATGACGACCTTTTAAGGGTTCAAGTCATGAAAATGATAATACGTAGTCTAATGGAAATGTTATATATGATTCATGACAACCTTTTAAGGGTTCAAATCATGAAAATGATAATACATAGTCTGCTTGAAAATGCTACATATTATTTATGACGACCTTTTGAGGGTTCAAGTCATGAAAATGATAATACATAGTCTAATGGAAATGCTACGTATTATTCATGATGGCCTTTCAGACTTATGTCATGAAAAATATAATACATAGTCTATTAAAAATGCTACTACTGAGGGGCCGAGGCCCAAATTTCATTGCTAAGGGGCCGAGACCCAGATTCCATTGTTGAGGGGCCGAGGCCTAAATTCCATTACTAGGGTGTGAGGCCCAACTTCCTTTCATGAAGGGGCGAGGTCTAATTTCCTTCTTTAGGTGACAAGGCCCAAATTCCTTGCTTGGGGGCCGAGGCCCAACTTTCATTGCTTAAGGATCGTAGCCCAAATTCCTTTGCTAAGGGGTTGTGGCCCATATTCCTTTGCTGAGGGGCCGAGGCCCAATTCATTGCTAAGGGGTTGAGGCCCAATTCATTGCTGATGGGACAAGGCCCAATTCTTTTGTTGAGGGGATAAAGCCCAATTCTTTTGCTGAGGGGACAAGGCCAAATTTCATTTTCTTAGGGGTTGTGGCTTAAATTCCTTACTTGAGGGGTTGAGGCCCAATTCTTTTGCTGAGGGGACGAGGCCTAATTCTTTTGCTAAGGGGCCATGACCCAAATTCCTTTTTTGGGGGCCGAGGCCCAATTTCCATTGCTTATGGGTCATGGCCCAAATTCATTCCTTGGGGGTTGAGGCCCAACTTTCATTGCTTAGGGGCCGTGGCCCAAATTCCTTTACTGAGGGTCCATGGCCAAAATTCCTTGCTTGAGGGCTTCGACCCAAATCCATTCTTGAGGGCCTTAACTCAAATCCATTGCTTAAGGGGCCAAGGCCCAAATTTCTTTCCTAAGGGGCCTTGACCTGATATCTTTCGCTTTTTATTTACTAGGAGGTGGTACATCATCTCTTATTAGTTTTGCCATGAACGGCTTTGTTGGGAGATGACTCACCATCTTTGATTGGGGCCTAATGACAAAGTCATAGTTGGGTGGTGGAAAATGCTTCATTTCCATATTGAATCAAAAGAGTCATGTTTATGCTGCATTTAGTCTAATGGTGGGGAAGGTTGTTGTGGAAAGCCCAATCGGGATCCCTATTATGTCATGAAGTCTATGTCGGTACGTCTAGCCCAAGTATGATGTCACATGACATGTTGTAGTGAGTTTTCAAATTCATTGGTTGAACATGAGATTCGAAAGCTATGCACACAAAATTCTCTATCAAGTTGGCATTTGTGGCAACCCCTTGGACCTAGTTCTTCTATAAATAGTATGAACGTCTGAATTGGCCATGCTGATGATCATTAGCTATGCATTTGAACTTTTGTTATTGATTATTATGCCCCTATTTGCTCCAAGATCAAGGAGGACTTCATTTATGGGCTAAAATGTGGCTTCGATTATGGGTTTGAATGAAAGGGGTAAAAGGCCCAAAATAATTATTAATTATCAAGCTTAATTTCAAATGTTCAGTGATGAAGAGAGGTCTTGAATGTGGGACAAAATGTGTCTTAAGACATGGATACCAATGAAGTTGTATAATAAGCTCAAAGTTGTAACATCTTCATCGGGTTTATAATTGTTCAACATCATAAGGGGTGTCTTGACTGTCTATGCATGGGAGCAATTTGAAAGATACGAGAGATAGGGTGTATGTTCAAGTTTACAAAGATTTGCAAAATGTGTGAATACTTGTAGAATGTGACTGAACCTTATTCAGGTTGCGTACGTACCCTAGTGTAGAGATCAAGTCAAGCGGAGTTCATTGGTAAATGTCTTTCATCTTTTGAGTTTCAAGGTTCAATATTGCAAGGTAGCTTTAGCAATGACGTGGCTGGGTGGCAAAATCTTTCTCTCTTTTTTTTTTTTTTTTGATTTTCTTTTCTATTTCTCTTTTTGGGAGGAGGTTTCCCTTGATGGTGACTACTGCAATAGGAGATGCTTGATGAAGGCTTTCTATGAAAATTGATCTATTCTGCAAGAAGAAATTGATAGTGATGAACATTTGAACATGTTGAATTCTACATGTGAGTAATTTTCAAATTGTACATGCAATGGGTTGGAAAAATGAAGTGGGTCTATCATTTTGATAGATTGAAGTTATACAACTGAGGTTATAACAATTGATGTTATGGTTGGCTGTTCTAAAAGTGAGTCAAGATTTGCTAAGGGTTGTTGAACAATCAAGAAGGTTGTGGTTTAGAACAAGCAGCCTTTGGCTCAAAATGGTTGACTAATGATAAGCTTTGAATGGGTCATTTTGAGGATTCTAATCGGCCAAAAATAGCCTCTCTTTATTTTAATGAACAATTGAGATTATACTTAACATGGGTTTAATACATAGAGAATATTATGTTTAGAAAGAAAAGGTTCTGTATTTGGCCCAAAGTGTTTGACTAGTGAAAAATTATATATGGGTCCTTTTGGGAAACTGATCGACCAAAGATGACCTCCTATCCTTTTTAGGAGCATTAGGAGCATGTTGTCGATTAAAGAAGTGGATCATTGAGCACATTGGTGACTGCTAGAGTAGAGTTGTCTTGCACATTGTTGATTATCGGAGTAGGATGTACATCATTGGCTACTACTCTTCCACTTTTTTGTCAATTTCTTGAATCTCATTCCAAATTCTTTGCTTAGAGCAATTAATCTTCCCAAAGGAGTTTTTGTTCCAATCAATTATTTCCTTCTTCACAAATTGAAGCTTCTTCATAAAGTAGAAACCATTCCATCCATTAACTTCACAGTTAGTCCAATAGTTTTTCACACTTTCTTTAAAGGGGGTGTGAAGCATCCAAATATTTTCAAATCTAAAAGGGGAAGGACGAAAATTAATGCTAGAAGTAGAGAGAATGACTGAGCAGTGGTTTGAAACAATCTTAGGGAGAACTTCTTAGATAAAATTGT
>JAOXJP010295202.1:0-18576 GCA_025762735.1 Platanus orientalis | reverse complement strand
TTGGAGCTGCGAGTTTCTTCTCTTAGATTTGGGTCCCACATGATTTGTTAGTTGATTTTAAACTTCCTACAAAATAACATATGCATTAATACACCATTTTAAGCATAAGAATAAATATTGAGAAATCTCATATATCTATGTGCAAAATAGATGTGATAATGCCTACTCAAACTATGACAATACTACAATTTTAAGCTATTATCATTGTTGAAAATAAGTTTATGCAAATGCTACCTTGATGTTCCCATCAATCATCTTTAACACCTTGACAATCGACTATAGAATGTTAACGACCACTTGGCACTCATCTCTGGCTACACACAATCTGTTCAACTCTCCTCATCGTCACACTGTCACTTTCATAGTACTTGTACAATTCCTAGCAAGATAAAACGGCCTTCAACCTAACATTCTTCTATAAAATCCCCCAAGGAGCTATATAGTTGGTGACAAAATGTGTCAAGCCTGGATGTACTAAATCCCCACCACTGGTCTATCCTCAAGGATAATACATACTCATGATTGTAGATGAAAGTCGCGATACCTAATATTCACGGCCTTCTTCCCTATCCCCTTAAGTATGAGGTCAATGTAATGTACTATGCATGGGGTCTAGACTATGTTATATTTGGGTGTGTTAATTATCTTCGCTCCTGCTTTTAAAATGCTCATGTTGCTCTCATAATCTGTACAACATTGTTCTTTCCCACCTCATTAATCACATTAACCAACAACTTGTGGATTTACTTGGCATCCTTGATGACATGAAACATCTCAACTACTCAGAGGAACATCATACGGCCATTGTTGTATACAATAATGTTGATAATCTTGTAGGACCAATCCAACATCACATAAAGTTCACCCCAACTACTTCAGGACCCTAATGTAAACCATTCATCTCCTTCTCTTGGTCCAAGCATTGTCATAAGCTCATGAATAGTGGGCACCTTCACCCAGCCCAGCCTGGCCCTGGCAGCCTCATCTAACAAACACTAAAAAGATGGCCCCTTGATCACGTTAATAGGAAATAAAATATAAAATAAAAAAATCCCCCACACTTCCTTCAGTCTCCTTTTTTTTGGAGAGGTAAGGAAATAATTTATTCAAGATAGGAACGCAAAGTTAGATACAAAATAAAAGTATCACCAGGGAGGGTGATACCGAAAGGGAAAAGCAAGGAAAAGACAATACAAGCAAGCAAAATTACAACTCCTCACACCATATGGCATATCACTCCAACTCCTCATAATCTGACCATATATAAACCCACTCAAAGAGGGTATTATATATAAAGACCAATAGCTCACCCTGGCTTGTGTCTCCTTTGTTTTAAATCTTTTATACAATATTATCAAGATCCATGAATCTGCTCATCCTTCAGATTGTGTGTGGGGCATGCCAATATGCCTCCCATGACCAAAATCCCTATCTCACCATCTCCCATAAAATTGCCACTACTTCTTGAACTTGAACCACCACCCTCCCTCATGGACAGGGGCTGAAATCTAGCCTAGATGAGCTAACCCTACGCCACTGCTATGCTTCATACTGAGATGGCAAACTCACTTGGACAGCAAGCCTATACTATTGTGTTGCTACCCTATCTCACAATCAGATTGGTATGCAATCAACTCGTCATAGTCAGATTCAACAATCATCTCACCGGACCTCTCAAACACTACCTCCCTGAATTGTACCTCCCTCCAATCTTGCCTGTCCTGAATGATACCCCTCAGGACCTGATACATTGCAACCAAACTTCCTTCATGCAATGGGTACAAAATGCATGTTAAGAACCCAGTGGCAAGGTCTTAATTCAATTTCAAGATACCCCCACTGCCCACCTTCTTCCCACAATAGTTGCACTACAACTTATATCGATCCCCATCCAGAGGATGCCCATGCTGCCAACCAATATCCCGATCATCTCCCTGGCATGGATACTGAGACATAGGTTGTCCTAGGGAGTAAAAAGAGATTCCACATTTAGAATATAATAAGCTTCATGCTTTATGTAGCAGTAGCTCATAATCCCTCGCATTAAAAGTAATTTTAAATAATTACCATCATACTTTAAGTTTTACATTATTATATCTAGAAGTAGGTAATAACTATACAAATCCATATCTTCTTTAGCCAAAAACTAAACATGTTAGAACCCATGGTCAGCTCTACCATTCTTCACTTTTTTCTAGAAAATTATATTTTTATTTTTAGAATTTAAAAATATAGTAAATATGTGAGAAAACAGAGGAACATACAATAATGTTCTTTCCTGATTACTATATTTTCTAAAAAAAAATTGCATTTCTAATATTTTTTAGGTACTTAATATTTTGTTTTATTATTAAAAATATATTTTTTTCAGAAAATACCAAATTGCAGCATTATGTAGGTCATGCATGAATATATCATATGACCTTTTTTTTTTTTGATAAAGATAATGTATTTCATTCAAGAGGAAACTAGCTACAGCATGAAAGATGCAGACCACCAGCACCTCCAAGGAGAAAAGACAACAAAAACATTAACCCACCTGATCATCTAAAGTGATCGTTTCCCACTCAAACATCCAAATGGGAAGAGAAATTCCCCCTCTTTGTTGAGCAACAAAAAGCCAAGAAAATATTTTAGAAAGGATGCGATCGAAAACTTTGTGCTTCTCCCAAGCTTTGTCTTCAAAGATTCTTCTATTCCGCTCCTCCCAAATAGCCCAACACACCGCACCCGACAACATTACCCACATCTCCCGCTGCAACTGTGATCTAACCCCGAGGTCTTGGCCCGGCCAACAACTAAGAAAGCCAGAAAAGGATTCAGGGCAGGACCACGAAATTCCAAACTTGCTCATAAAATAATGCCAAAAATACAATGTCCAAGGGCAGTGCATAAACACGTGGTTCACCGATTCAGCCCCATCCATGCACAAACAACACCAGTTGGGGATGAACATGCCTCTTCTGATTAAATTATCGATCATAGGGGCCCTATTCCACCATAGTTCCCAAAGAAGAAACGACACTTTAGATTGGATTGCCGGATTCCAAACACAGGTCCCTAGAAACAACCGCTGATTCGAAGAGCGTAGACCATCAAACATGGTTTTCACAGAAAAACCGTTGTCCACATCTAGAAGCCATATCATCTCATCTTGTTGCTCCCATTCACCAAGATTATACCCATCTAGACCCATCAGAAGCCTCCCCATCTCTTCAATTTCCCAATCATTTAGGTTTCTTCTGGGTTGAATGTTCCACGAACAAAAACTTCTAGATTTTACCATAAACTCCTTCACAGTTCTCCTTTTGTTCACAGCCAAACTGTAGCAATTCAAGAAAAGGGTGGCAAGAGGCTCGCAACAACACCACGGGTCATGCCAAAAGCTCACTTATCCCCCCATCATTGACCTTGAATTTAACCCATTTAAAGAAATCCTCCCTCCCTTTGTTAATAATCTTCCACACTCCACACTCCACACTCCACACCCCATGGCCCCTTCAGGCTGTCTGCTAGACCACCCAAAATGATCCTCCTCGTACATGGCTGCTATCAACCTTCTCCATAAAGCCCCCTGCTCAACTCTGAATCTCCACAACCACTCGTTAAGGAGAGCTCTATTAGTGACCTCTAAGAACCTCAATCTCAAACCACCACTCTTCTGCGGATTGCAAATGTCCTTCCAACCAACCCAATGGATCTTTCTTTGAGTACTCGAAGTTCCCCAAAGGAAGTCTCTTTGCAATTTCTCCAGCTTATTGATCATGCTCTTGGGGGCTTGAAATAGAGATAAAAAAATAAATTGGAGCATAAGCCACACGCTGAGGAAGATTGGCACCAAGAGGCAGCCCAAGGTATGATATTGGAAGTGGAACCACATCACACTCCAACACCTTGCCTTGCATTAGGCCTCGACTACCTTTGAAAAAAACTTTGGGATAGCCATTCACCAGGATCGAAAACGATGGAGTAGAGATGCAAATTTTCATCCAATTCCTCCATTTTTCGCCAAATTCCATCTGGTTCATAACCCAATCAACTTAACCCCAATTAATATGATCATACGCCTTCTCCATATCCGCCTTGCACACCACCCCGCTCTATCCCGCCTTCAACATAGCATCCACATAATCATTTTCCATAAGAGAACAATCCAGCATTTGTCTACCAGCCAAGAAAGCGTGTTAAGATTTCGAGATAACTCCCCCCAAGACTGACCTAAACGAAGAGCTAGAGTCTTAGCTAAGAGTTTATACAAGCATCCCACCAAGCTAATAGGTTTGTAATCCTTCAATTCAGCCGCTCCCTTTTTTATAGGAATGAGAGATATAAAAGTAGCACTCAGGCTTCTACACCATTAGTCCTTAAAGTGAAAATTATTGAATACCCCCATCACCTCCCTACCCACCACCTCCCAACACACATCCAAGAACTTAGATGGAAAACCACCCGGACCTAGTGCCTTGTCTTCTTCCATGCTATTAAGGGCACTCCTAACTTCCTCCTCCGAAAACAGTCTCTCCATCCATGAACGCATCACTCATTGATACGGTCAAAAGCAACTCCCTCAATAATCAGTATGATTGGATGAGGCTCAGAGTACAAATTCATAAAAAAATGTTTCGCAGATGATTTGATACGATTCTGGTCATAGACCCACTCCCCCTCCACTTTCAGCTTGTACATAGCGTTATTTGAATGTCTCCAAGATGTCATCTTGTGGAAGAATTTTATATTCCTGTCCCCTTCCTTGGGCCAAGTCAGTCGAGATTTTTTATGCCAAGAGATCTCCATTTGGAGAAGCCTATAGAACTCTTCCTTTATCATCATTTTCTCCGTGCGCTCATCCTACTCAAGGCCTCCCGATAGCTCCTTCTCCAATACTTCAAGTTTTTGTAAACAAATCCTCTTTCGCGCTTCAATGCCTCCAAACTCCTCTCTTTTCCAACTGATAATTTGAGCTCTAAGCAATTTCAACTTCTGAGCAAATCTGAAGCTAGCCATACCCTCCACTTGGATCTCCACCCACCAACTTTTAATTTTATCGAGAAAGTTGGGCACTTCTAACCACATGAGCTCAAATCGAAATGGCCCACGCAGAGGAAGGTCCACATCCTGGCGAAGAATGATCAAATTGTGATAAGAAGACATCTTCGGCCATGCCTCTTGAACCATCATCGAACTTAAATCCAACCAATCCTCAGTAAATAAAAACCAATCCAACCAACTATAAGCCCTCCTTTCCTGATTATTCGCCTACATGTACATTGCTCCTCGAAGAGGAAGGTCCACCAGCTCAAGCTCCTTAATCCACTCATTAAATTGCAACATCTGCCTAAAATAGCAAGAAGCCCCTAACCTTTCCGCAGGGGATCTTACTGCATTAAGATCCCCCCCTACACACCACGGCACCTGCTACCGAGATCGAGCTCAACACAAATCTTCTCAAAAAAACCCAAATTTTGTCTGGTCACATGGCCCATAAACCCCTGAAAAGGCCCACACCTTATCATCTTCCTTATTTTTGCAAAGAATAGATCCCAAAAACTCCCCCACTTTTGAGTCAATCACATCCAACATACTTGTATTCCAAGCTACCATGATTCCCCCTGATCTTCCAGCCGTCGGTTTATGCACGAAGCTAAAAGGCCTTCTCCCCCATAAGTCTAACATCATCTTCCTGTCAATGGCTTGAGTTTTAGTTTCCTGCAAGAAATAAGATCCACCTTCCCTTGTTTCAACATGTCCCTAACCTCCTACCCTTTCTCCTCCCTCCATATCCCCCTAATATTCCAGGAACAAATTGGAATCTTATCGGTAAACTTAGAATGATTTAATCCCCTGCGGCCCCTTCTCCTATCTCTCCCCCTAGAATTCCCCTCATAGTTTACCTCCAAATGGAGCTTTTTCAGTTCTCTGTCCCTACACCCCTTAAGAACTTTTGGCTTTAAATCCTTATCCTTCCTCAAACTCCAACTGCGTTTCCACTCAATTTCCCAAAAGAATTTTTCAACGCGATGTTTCATCTCCTGAAAGAATATCCTAACCTCCTTTTAACTTCAAAAACCTTTTTGATAACCCAGTCTGACGGTAATAAGGCGGCAACATCAATATGGGTTCTGCCTCCATGCAAAAATCTTCCTCTCCCCACTCCTGTAATTCCTCCATCGACCCTGCCATGGAAAAATCCCCCCATGCCCCATTTGGAAGTATTAGGGCCTGGGAATTTCCTTCCCCAAACTCCCCTTCAACACACCTTTCTTCATCTACAAAATCATCATCCTGAGGCCTTGATCTCACTCTGCTACATTCACCATCCGTAGCCAAAGCGCCGTTTGTAGAGAGCATCTTCCCCTGGTTACCCCTCAGACCTTCCTCCCACCCTTCATCGTCCTCAGAAGATTCAAGAGTTCTCCATTTCTCCTTGCCCTTCCCTGATTGTTTCGGAATTTTCTCCTTCCTGCAATCTTCTCCTTCTCTAATGACTATTCTCGACTGAACTCAACTATTCGTAATCTCATGGAACTTCTTACCTTGCTTGGCTTCAACCTTGGCCCTCCACTCCTATCTGACTCTCCCTCTTGGTCTCCATCCATTACGACGCACCTGATTGTCCTGTCAATGATTCCCCCTCTGCTCAATCTCCTTCCAACTCCTGCGATATTCAAGCCAAGCCTACCAGCATCCCTATTCAGCTTTTCGATTTTGTGTATTTAAATTGCACTTGGATTTGGACCCAACATCTTTGTCCCTCCCTTTGGATATGAGCTTTCAAAGCTCCCAAGATCATTGGAATGAGGCCCAATTCTACTCGGCCACTTCTGAGACGGCCCACTCGCATGCGTCGATTTAAAATCCTACTCCATGGCCCAGCCCAAAGTTGCGTGCCGGTCCACCCTTTTTTTCTTATCACTCCAGTTCAACCCAACCTTACCTCCTCGTCTTCCAACTTGGAAAATCCTAGTATCCTAACTCCCCGATGAGTCGCTATCTACCACACCCTCTAATAATTCAAAATCAAATTTTGAAATGAATTCGTGCTCCCACCTCTTCCAACCACTCCCTACATCCCCACGTGTCACCCTTTGCACCTTTCCCCTTCCCTCCTCCCTTTCCTCCTCGCTCTAATTCTACGCCGTCGTCAAATAAGCATTAGGGTATTTTTGCTTCCAAATCTAGATTTTGAACATTAGCATCTCATCGCGAAGCCAAATACACTCTGGAGCCAATTCCGGCTTTCTAACCTTCAAAGCAATCCACTCCATTGACCATGGATCCTTGATTTCAAACCCCAAAATTCCTCCACATAAGTCACTGACCTTCTCGAAAGTTTTCTTCCCCCACAAATGTAATGGTAATCGATACATCCACACCTTTCCCAGATCTTTCTCCTTTTCAGTCCAACGGCACCTTGCAGTAGGATGCCATACCATGGTCATTTGGTCTAATTTTTCAAAATTCTTTATTTTCTATTAATTTTTCAACTAAAAAATAAAATAAATATTTTATTTATTAAAAAAATCTGGCTCCTTGAAAGTGTAAAATAGGCAGAAACAATATATAGAAAATCTCCCCTTAAAGGAGTTGAAGTTCGGGACTTACCAAAGTTCTATTCAAAAATTGGTGTGTCGGATTCGATCCTTCGATACAAAGCCAAATCATGGCTTTATTCAAATGAACTCAAATAGAGTCCTTGAGTTATATATAATAGCTATAAATCATTTTTTTCTTAAATAAAAAACTGAAGATCAATCGGTTTTGTAGAGGATGTTGGCATAATCCTTTCGTTTCCATATGGCACTAATGGGTTTCCATCAATACCCTTCAAAACCTAACATTTTATTAACAAAAACTCCATGGTATAGATGATATATATCAATGGGTTTTCTTCAATTTCAATGTACAAATGGGCTTCCCTTAAAACCCTTCAAAAAAACTAACATTTTATTAACAAAAACTACATGTTATCAACAACATGTATTGATGGTTGGCAAAACTGTGTATTTTTTAAAACAATATATTGGTTTCAGATCAATTCCCATCGAAATCAACAAGTATCGATAACTTTTTACCAATAAATGTCGACATTTAAGACTATGATTTTGGCTTAGGAGAAAGTGGGGTTGTGGGATGCCTTTTGTATTTTGGGTTCCTTACATCTGTTCTTTTATAGGTTGTATTCCTTCTCTCCCTCTCTCTCTACTAAAATAAATTTGTAACCAATTGTAGAAAAGAAGGTTTTGGGACCAAAAGATATGAAAATATCACAAAAACTAAATTTCAAAAACAGTAGAATAGATTATCTTATGACATCTATTGGAGAATCAATTTCCTTATCCTCCTAGGCTTTAAGCAATATTTTTTTTAGAGTTAACGAAAGATTTTATTGCACAGAAGAAAACCAATATACAGAAACTAGATACAAGAGCAAGAATAATACATAGAGGATATCCTACAGCCATCCTCTAAGCAGCCAACATATAATTTCCTTTAAAACAATCTGAAATTCCCACCCCCCATCTAGCCAACCTATCCACCATATCATTTTGAGATCTAGGAACATGGTATAAAGAAACATCAAGATCGCTCAACAATCCTCTGATTTCCCAAATGTAATTGGCCCAATGCCAAGATCCTTCACCTTTTCCCAATCCCCAACCAACTATCACCTTTGAGTCACCCTCCACCAAGCATCCCTCAATGCCTACTAGCTTCTTTAATTCCCGCAAACCTACAAGAAGAGCGCAACACATTCAGCCTTTGTAGAATAACAACTTCCCAACGGCCCAATCACCACCCACACCACTTTACTATCCTCATCTCAAATAATACATCCATATCCAGCTGGCCCCAGATTTCCCCTCGAAGAAACATCAAAATTTAACTTCGTTTTCCCAACCAGAGGAGGGATCTACCTACCTTCAGCCAGGAGATGATGCAGTAGCAATGCAGTGGTTAGAGAAACATCAACCTCCACCAAGACCAAGGTTTCCAAAGAAAACCAAGTGATCTATATGTGGTCAACCCTTTCAATCTTTATTTTCCTTGCTTTCTTTATGTTTTTGTGGGGATTGATGAGTGATTTGATGTAATAAGGCCTTATGAGCCAAGAGTAGGGAGTAATAATTAAATTAGAAGAGAATCCAGACTGTTTTGAGAGATTTTTTTCAGATTTTCTGGGGGTATTTTAGGCTGTCCATACAAAGGGGTATTTGGGTCAACTTTTCCATATATATATAGATATATATATATATATATATAGAGAGAGAGAGAGAGAGAGAATCCGGACTGTTTTGAGAGATTTTTTTCAGATTTTCTGAGGGTATTTTTAGGCTGTCCGTACAAAGGGGTATTTGGGTCAACTTTTCTATATATATATATAGCCTTTCAAGCCTCTTGTACAATCAATTCGGTTTCAGAATAAAGAGAATTGTTTTTGGGAGCTCATGGAGCTAAGTATCTCCCCTCTAACCTCACGTGTAAGGTGAGTTATTTCTCTCTTAATCAATATTCTTTTCTCTCCTTTCCTCTTAACGTCTTCTTCTTCCCCCCTTCTTCTCTTTTTTCTCTTTATTTGCTGCAAAAAATTATTCCTTGTTTATTATTTTTCATCTTTTGATCTTTATTTCATTCATTTGTCTTCTCTTTACATCCCCATCTCCCTCTTTATTAGTTTCTTGATCTTTTCTTCTTCTTCTTGAATTATTTATTTAAAATTTCAGCAATCATTATTACTCCAAGGTTCAATTTTAGGCTTTATTCTTTAATTCATTAGTGTAGGAATCCTTTCTCTTTGGATCCTACATCAAGAGAACTCTGCTGTGGGCCATACTAACACAACTGATGTAATAGCTATGCGATGGATGGAAAAATATGACCTATGTGGAAGCCCAGAGTGAAGAATAGCACGAGGAACATCAAAACAGCCTGCTGCCATAGCCATTAGTTTGAATTTATCTTAATGTTATGTAAGGGTATTTTCATTATTTCAGTAAAATAAGGTCATATGGACCAATAGGAAACTGTTAGGTAAGTTTGGGGATGTTTTCCACATCTTTTTCTACAGTTTGTTTAAAGATTTCACTGGTTTTTTTAGGTCTGGCCGTACAGCCTACATGGAGGAGTATTTTGGTCACTTTTGTAATAAAGGCCTATAAAAGCCTCTTAAACAAGTTTGTACAATCAGTTGATGAAATAGAAGAATATTTGGGTTTTGAGCAGCTCATGGAGCACCTCTCTAACACCCTCCTCCTATTGGTTCCCTTAAAATGAATTTTGATGGTGCATCCAAGGGTAATCCTGGTCTTGCTGGTTTCGGGTGCATTATTCGGAATAATTTGGCTGACATCATTAGAGCTTATTGTGGGCCTTTGGGAAATTGTGATTCTATCAAGGCCGAAGCTATGGCTCTCCTTTTAGGCCTCAGAGAATTGAGAAGGTTGGGTCTGGCCCAGTGTATAGTGGAGGGGGATTCCCAAACTGTTATTAGTTGGGGATCGGGTAGGGGAGACATTTCTTGGCATTTGGCCCCAATATTCTACGAAATTCGAGAGTTGGTTCTCTCCTTAAACTGTTCCCTCAAGCATGTTGATAGATGCCAAAATGGATTGGCAGACCAGTTACCTAATGGGGGGTTGGGCATGGGATAACTCATTGTAACAATTGTCTTCCCGGGGATATGATGCCTTTAGTTTTGTAGTAGGTCCTTTATGTGGGTTCTCTGTGGGTTCTTGTTTGCTTTCTTGCCTGGGCTTGGACTTCTGCCTCAGCTCCTGGGTTTCTGGGGTTGGTAGCCTCCTGGCTGCCTTGTTGTTGTAGCTTATTTTTTCCTCTCTTTTTCTTCAATAATATCGTTAATTATCCAAAAAAAATCTACTCCTTCTCTCCCACACATGCAGCCTACCTTCTTCATCCTTTTCTTTTCTTCCAAACCTAAGCTTTTTCTCCTTATTCTCTCAACACTTCTTTCCATTATTTTCTTACTCCATTACTTTTTTTTTTTCAATCTTTCTTTTTCTTTCTTGAAGTTTTCTTATTGCAGAATTTTAGAACAGCCCACTAAAATACATAAATTATTTTTAAATCACCCAACCAAAACCTAATTCCTTTCACACAGCATCCCCATATCCCTTCTTATCATCCAATACCAAAACCCCCAATTCATCTCTTAATTCGTGGAGTTCTTGAAAAAAAATCTCAATTTCCAAACCTAAACCCTACCCAAACTGCCGTACATACTTACAGCCCTTATTTTTCAATTTTTATTTTATAAAGTAGTTATTTGGGATATTCCTAGGTGGGTGGCAGGGTGTCAACTGGTGTCCCCACATTTTTGGGCTTCTTAATTACAAACCCCATCCATTCTTGATTTTGGATTGATTTCTTGATTCTAGCAATTTCTCTCTAATTTCTTCTATTATTCCTTCTTTTAGTCAATTTCTTGACACCTTTAAATACTTTGTTCTTTAGTTTAATTATTTTCTTGATAATTTTAGTTATTTTGTTAGATTCTTGAATTCTTGGAATTTATTCTTTAATTTCCTGCAATTTAAAAATTCAAGATTCAATCTTTCTTATTGTGGGCATCAATTTAGGCTAAGATCGTATTGATTTAAGTAGGATTTTTGATTCCCATAACATCCTACATCAACAACCCCACCAGTCTCATAAAATCACTCAAGCAACATATCATTGAACTCCTTGGATACTCTAAGCCAACTACCAACCTCGCATAAAATGGAATCTCTGCCTTCGACTGGACCCCTCTTCTTCCCTTCAAAAATCCTTTTATTTCTTTCTTTCCAAATAACCCAAAGACACCTTAGACTAAAACTTCCATAAACATATTTCCCTTTCTCCCCAATCCTCCACCACCCCATTGAGCAATAAACTCTTCAGTCCGATTAAGCATCACCCATGCCATATCCAAAGTGGATAAAAAATAATTCCATATTTTTCGTGAGAACTCACAATGCATAAATATATGGCTGCCCCATTCCCCATCTTTCCCACATAAATGACATATACTGGGGGATAAAGCCACATAAAGTCACATTCTTTGCAACACATCCAAAGTATTATGTCTATTTAGCATAGCCACCCAACTGAATGCTTTAACCCAAGGAGGAATTGATGGTTTCCAAATCTTTCGGGCTGGAAAGGATTGGGATTGGGTTGATGATTTGGATACGATTAGGAATAAGGACTTGGAAGAGAACTCTCCGAATGAGGAGGGTCACCAAATTCGCATGCCAGGGTCGGATGGAGATAAAAAGACATCTTTGAGATGTTCTATCAAGTTCCCAACAAGTGATACCTCCCAATCACATAGGCCTTGGGAAAAGGTTAGATTCCATGAGGGACCTGATGAGGAACTGAAGAGAATATTATGCTACATAACAATCTTTTTGGGAAGAAATTTGATATAGAGGAGGAAAGAAAAGATCTAAGGTAAGGTCTCCCCACCAAAGATCTTTCCGAAATCTTACCCAAGTCCCATTTCCCTCACTAGCGCGAGTATGACGATAGAATAAGGGAGCCAATTGAATGATATATTTCCATATCAATGAATGAGACGCTGGAAAGATTAGTTTGCAATCCTAACCATTCACATCCTCTCCATATCGACCAAGAATGATGGATTTCCATGACAATCCATGTACCAATGCAAATCTCCATCTCCCCTTCCCAATAAGCGTTAAGTTTCTTTCCTTTAGACCACCAATCCCCATCTTCCTTCAGCTTCACAGCCTTGTCCCATTTCACAAGATGGTCTTTTCTCTCTGCACCATCTTCCCACAAAAAGTCGCTAATATTTCTCAATCACCTTTACCACCTTACATGGTGATGCAACACAATGGAGATAACACCAAAGTTGATATAGAATGATAGCCAAGAATCTCAAATAAAAGCCAAGTAAAATAGTGGAAGCAAGAACACACTTTTAAGTTTAAAAAAAGATTAAAAATAAAATTAAAATAAAAAAATAAAAAAATAAAGACCTGATTTGAAGCTTCTCCAAACCCAAAAGAGGGGATCTTGGCCTCCACCAAGCTTAAAAACCCAAGGAATCCACCTTTGGGGAAAACCACTCCTAGTTTTTAGACTTCACAAAAGAAAAACACACTAGCTAAGAGCTGAAAAGCAAGAAAATTCTTTATTTATGAATTTCATTCCTATGGGTTATAATAATATATACAAACATTACATGTCAATCTTTCCAAATCCCACTCCAGCTAAACTTCCTAAAAAAATAAAACTATCTAAAATAACTAAATCCCCTAATAAGTTATACCTTGCCAGTATTTTGGCCATAACTTTCCCAAATCACATCGGATTGTCAAGATCTTGGTGTCATTGGAAAGGTAACTGAATAACCTTTCAAATGACATCAAAATCAACCCAAATGGATGAGTTTTAACCCTCCTAAATATGGCCTAAAGAAAAGACAAAAAGGGGGGGATTACAACTTTGATTTAAAGACTCCTAATTGCATAAGGCCTCTAAAATAAACTCAACACATAAATAAATAAAAATAAGGCTAAAGATAATCCCAACATAAAATCTAAGAAAAGGCTAATTAAATCAACTCCAAGATGCTCCAAATGCCCCCCATTTGGCTGCCACAAGGATCATACGTGTGGGTCCCACCCACATGTCACATGGGCCCACTTCTGCTTGGATGTCTGCATCACATGGCATCTTAAACAGAGTCATATGAAAGACCGGAATACTTGCCAAGGTTAATTTGATCAAAGTAATTCCCCCCCCCCTTCCAAAGAGATGTAAGATTTCTTCCAACATGATCACTTTTTTGAGACCTCAACCACCGGATCCCAAAAAGACATAGATCTAGGGTACCCTCGAAATGGAAGCCCAAATATTCCATAGGCCACATACAAACCTTACACCCAAATATATTTGCCAACTCCACTAGTCTTTGATCTAACACATTAACACCTGCCATGCATGACTTTGACATATTAACCTTTAAACCCAAGATGACCTCAAATATATCCTTATGCATCATCTCGCATTCCGAATATTTGCCTCCTCAGCATCCAAGAACAAAATAGTATCACTTGCAAACTATAAATGAGATATGCTATATAGCTAAAATCTCTCACTTTGAACCCTTCAACCAAATTGGCATTCCATGCTTTCATGAGAATTGCACTTAAACCATCAGCAACCAAAGAGAATAAAAAAGGAAACAAAGGATCTCCTTGTCACAACCCCATAGACAACTTAAAGAAGCCCTTAGATGTGTCATTGAGCAATATCGAAAAAAATGGCTTTGCAATACAGCCCCTAATCCACCAAATCCATTTGTCCCCAAAACCTTTATTTTCCAACACCTAGAACAGAAGTCCCAATCCACTCTACCATATGCTTTGTCCAAATCCAATTTACACACCTGCCCTTCTCACCTTTCTCCTCAAATCAACGTATTAGTTGGCAATAAGAATCCCATCCAATGTTTGTCTTCCCTAAATGAAACCACCTTGGGGTACTAGATACCACCTATCCCATTACCTTCCTCCACTTGGTTAAGTAATCCATTCACCTTTTTTTGGTAAAATGTATCCATTTGCAGTAGTATAGTGACACCTTAATCTTCTATGATATATCTTCTATTATAATTGTCAACTTCAAAAGCTTCTAAATAACATGGCAAGAAGTTCTATTTAAAAAAAAAAACAAAACAAAACAAAACCAAACAAACAAACAAACTCTGTTCCCCTTAATTTTTTGGGGCTTCCTCACATATTCTTTAATGATTTATGAAATCCAGTTATGGACAGTCTTAGAGAACTTGCATAAAAGAATTGGGATGCAATATTTCCATCACCAAAGCTTCTAAGCCATGCTTTACAACACATTTTATGTATTTTTTCCATACTACCCTGCTTTGACCTAATTCAAGAGGGGATTTAGTTGAATGAAGGATGAATAGGAGATCTATTTGGTAAAATGAAAGATGTGCACCTTAATCATTTGAAAAAGGCTGCAGGGGATACTCTTGATGGTAACAAAGGTTGTTCAATTGCTATTCCTTTAGGGTGCGCGGGAGGAGAAGGTGAACATCCAATCATGGAACACATGTGAATCATTTCAGTAATACTGGAAACATGGATAGTTCTCCCTTGTCAACCCTTTGCAACTAAAATTTCATCATTTGTTGGTAAATCTACCAAACACTTAACTTTCATGTCCAAACTGTACCTAAAGAAATCTACCATAACTTTTACTTCTCTTGAATTCCATCAGGAAATGCAAGATGGCTGGAAATTTCGGACACTTATGAAACTTACCCTTCTTCACTTGCGCATTTCTCAAGTCATGATTCATTAATGTAGCCTCCAATGGAAACCAGATATGCAGAAATGATGCCCACTAATCTCATTTGATGATAGGATTGTCCCTTTATGAGTAACACTTGTTGAAGACATCCACCCCTTGTATACTTTGCTCTGAATATCAAAATCCTTCCTTGTTTTATTCTTTTTTTATTAATATATCAATACTCCTTTGGTTAAATTAATGTCTAACTTAATGCTGGAATCAAATGGGAGTTGGTCCCCAGGTTTGAAGTATGCATAAATTTTGAGCATGCTATTAATTTCAGCATTTAATCTCATATTTGAACTACCACCTCATAATTATAAATTTTAAGGTTTCAGCCAATGATGTGAATTATAAATTTGCTTGCAATTTAATCTAGTGTGCCCAGAAAAAAAAGTTCTCTGCCATGCTTGCAATGAGAAATGACTAGAAATCTGCACACATGTAACTAGACTTCATCCGTAAAGATAATAGATGAAAATAAATAATTACCAATGGTAAAAATGAAATTGAACAACTGGACATAGAAATAGTAGTATTAAAGAATATTTCAAAACCATAAGACTAGGTCACTATGATTATGTATGATCATTACCATTGATGAAGTCCAATAACAATTATGAAGTAGCTAAATACTCTCAGACTAACCACGCCAAGAAACAAAGGGACAAAGGAGCCAGGATAAGTAGACATAAGTAGCTAACAGCCTTGCATCTAAATATAGCTCTAACCTGTAAAGTCCGAGAAGGAATCTGATCCTTTCCACATTGATGATCTGAGTATAATGACAGTGCACTATCCAAAGAATTGTGAAACATACAAGCTTCCCGTTGCACATTAAGAGCCTGCTCAACTAGATGTTCTAACCTTCTCTCAGGTATCATAACCGTTGGGGGAAGCAATTTCTGCAAATTCTCCAAAAGCTTCAACCGTGACTTTGCACTCACAATATCTTGACTTGAAAACCGAAGTAATAAGCACTGCGAAGGAGACACGATGCACGCTGAGAGCTCATGCACTCGGCTTGTGTTAATGGAAAGAGGTACAATCTCAGTCCTTAATGTCTTTAAAGCATCCATGATTTTTTCCTTGTCCAAAAGCTCAAAGAACTTCTGCTCCAATATCAAGAAAGATGCCGACTTTATAATTGTTTCGTCTGAGAGACCAATTTTATGCAATGTGGCCACACTTTCATCCCAATTTCCATCAAGCACTTGCTGCCTAAACAAGTTCACCACAGAGGAGTGCAAAGGTATTCCCGACTCTTCCTCTAGTAGAGCCCCACTCCTCTCATAACCAAGCGAGTATAGAGCTTTAGTTATGATCCTGACAAATTCCACTTTTCTAATAACACCTTTAGAACCAATCATCTCTTCGTCCCCTTGGGAAGGTAGAGGCCGAGCCATCAAGTTTCCCAAAGAGCCAGTAAGGGGCTCTAAAAGAGGTGAATCTTTGAAGCGGATCCTCAAATCTCCAGAAGAAACTTTCACACGTTTCGAGGGTGGTTCATCATCCTCTACACCTCCCATGAAATGCCCAAACTCAGCCCATATATGTTCAACACAGGAAAAGGTCAATGACTAAAGTTAAAGAGTAATGCAATTTTTTCTCAGATGCCTCCTGATGAATCCCAGACTAGAAAAGAAAAAAAGAAATGTTCCTGCATCAAACAGTCAAAGAGAAAGGTTTAGAAACCCCCAAAAACTACATGTAAACACGGAGGTCCAAAGCCCAAATCACAAACCTTGCAAAATTCCAGTGACTAAGATTACAAAAATAATAACAAAATAAAAGGCTGAGATGATTAAACATGGGAAAGCATCAAAAGATAATGTCATTGATCGATACCCCATTCATTTTTTAAATAGCAAAATTATTACACATCCAAATGTGCCTTATAACTTGGATGTTACATTAATTTGGAGTAACCAAGCTAACTTTCACATAAGGAGTATATCCAATAACCAAAGCGCATAAAGGCAACTAATCTCGCACGAAAGAAACATGATAATTCAACAAACCAAGTCACACAAATGAACAAGATGACCTCTACCAACAAATAATGAATAAATTGACTGCAATATTAAGAGGAGAACAACTCATGCGAATAAAATGAATCCAGAATATCCCTACAGCTTCTAACATAAACGGTGGCATTAATGTGCAGTTTCAGTGATATATCATGTAGCATGGGAACATAAAGTTGTGTAGCCGCTTAACTACAAGATCTAACAGCTGGAATGACAAAACTAAATACCTATTTCATTAAAAGCAGCAAAATTTATGCAAACACATTATCTAAATGATCATAACAAAATAAACTTGCAAATACCCCGTCATATTCTCTGTGGATTAGCAAAACATAATTGACTAAAGCAACAACTAAAGATAACTTAATAACACAAAATTCTTTCTGATTAAAGTTATAAGCCCAAGAATCAACCAAATCCCAACATCAGAAACAATAAAGATATGAAGAACCGACATGAACGAGCAATCAAAACCAATAAAGAACAAAAAAAACACACAAGAGTTGAATTGCAAACGTGAAAAGATCAATCCGGGGCAGATTTCTAACCTGCACAAAACCCAATAACGGAGACTCCTCGGATCTAACCCCAACCAAACCCCTAATACCAAATCTTCCGAAAATTACAGCTACTCGGTGTGGAGAAACAATCGGAGACTATCAAACGAAACCCAACAAGAAATTTTGCGGTGGGCACCGATTCAGGTCAAAAGGACTGAAAACCCAGTAGAGAAATCTATGAGAAACCTCAAAGACAACGCATACGGAGAAAGAGAAAGAAACGGAGCAAAACCCTCAAGAAAGCAATCTTTTCTTCTTTTTCTACTCACTTATATTAATCTATTTGGGTTTGTTTTTTCATTGGAAGTGAAATGAAGGGGAGAAATGATCAAATGGAGAAGAGAGGGAGAGAGAGAGATGATGCCCAGGATCAGATGTTAGGTTTGTATAGCCAGGTTGAGGAAGGCTAAGAAGATTGGTTTATATAAGATGTGAAGAAAAGGGAAAGGGTATATTGGTATAAGATGTCTTGGCGTGGAGGAAACTAACTCATAAGGGCAATATAAGAAATGTAGTATATGTATATTTAC
Organism: Platanus orientalis; assembly: GCA_025762735.1. Lineage (NCBI taxonomy): Eukaryota > Viridiplantae > Streptophyta > Magnoliopsida > Proteales > Platanaceae > Platanus > Platanus orientalis. The sequence continues at coordinate 111 of JAOXJP010295202.1, read as the reverse complement.
GTATCTATGTATTAGATGTATTAGAGGAACCCCAAATCTTCTTTCTTTTTTTTCTCTTTTTTTTTTGGTGTGTGTGTGTGTGTTGGGGGGGGGGGGGGGGGGGGGGGGAAA
>JAOXJP010295192.1:0-18577 GCA_025762735.1 Platanus orientalis | reverse complement strand
TCGTGTAGCCAACCCAAAATAGTTATGATAAGGTTGTTTTTTGTTGTTGTATATACCCATGTAGCACTAGAATAGTCATCTACAAAAGTAATAAAATATTTAAAACTAAACAATGAAGTAATTGAGAACGGACCACACACATCAGAGTACACAATGAAAAGGGGGACACACTTCAAGTATTATTGATAGGATCAACCGAATAACAATGTTTTACTAATTGGCATGGTTCATAATGAAGATTGGAAGTAAGAAAAACAAACTAAGGAAACATCCTGTGTAACAAAAAAAAAAGTAAGGATGATCAAGTCTATGATGCCATTGTAACAACTCATCTAAAAAAGGTGAGGGGGTGTTCTTTTTTATTACTGTAGATGCTATAGGTGTACTGGAATCCAAAAAATAGAGACCATCCTTATGCCCCGTATCAATTGTTTTCTCTGTTACCAAGTCCTGAAACAAACAATAAGAAAGAAAAAAAAATGTAACACTGAAATTCATAGTGTTGGTGAGGTGACTAATGGATAACAAGTTTACGGTAAAATTAGGAACATGAAGTACAGATGACAATAGTAAATCGGATATGGCATGAAAGTCTCCATGTCTAGTAAGAAAAGAGTAAAACCTATCCGTAACCCGAACCTTGTCCTTCCTAGAACTAACATGATAAGAGGTGAATAGGGAAAACAACCGGTTATATGTGTTGACATTAACTAACCAACTCTCCCAAAACCTTAAGGTGTTAGGAGATACACAAATTAATATACTTCAACAACCCTGCTCAGAAGGAACACTGTTTTCTCCTTGAAACACACTTGGGGAACTAGGCACGAGTCCACACAGTACATATACACACGCACAAAACTACATCTGGGAAAATACTTCCACTAGAATTGGAACTTACGACCAAACTTACTCTGATACCACATTGACAGTAATTAACCAACCCTCTCAAAACCTTAAGGTGTAAAAACTCTGAGTAGAAACAAACGCAGAAATGGCCAATACTGATGTACCTGAGTGGGGAAAAAAATGTAGAGGCTACTGGAGGAGGCTTGAGCTGAGATATGAAACGTCGAAGGCCTCGATATCCTCTCGAGATAAACCACCATTAAAAGAACCTAAAGAGATGGGAGTTGTATGAGCTAACTTTGAAGATGTGGATGCTACGGTATGTGCACTACGTATGCTGCCTCTATAATGGTCATCTCCTTAACCATTACTAGAAACACCTCGTTGACAAGTGGAGGTTGTGTCTAGGAAGATCCATAGAGATCCCAACAATAGAACTTAGTGTGCCAAAACTGACCACAATGTTCACATTTGAACTTGCCTTTGTCAACTGAAGGATTACTACACCAGCTTCCACACCCATATAAGCTACTTGACAAATGTAAAGTTTGATAGGTTGGTGACATCTTTAGGTGTAGGTGATTAACTACAAGTCACAAACAACACTTCTTCAACACTTTCACACAAGTGACATACGATTACTAAAATACCACTGCTGATTTCACAAAAACAAGACAAACTACTTCCAATTGAGGCATAACACCAAACACCTGAACTGCACAATCTGACTCAACTTAAATCACCACCAAAAGAAGCACACAACTGTAAGAAACACAATCAGACCTCCATAGGTCTTTCACAACACAAGGCTACACCATAGTTTTGAGAACCGGACTAGACATCAAACCAGTAAGGTGAACCGGGCTCAACTGTCGGTTTACATTATCTAACCATGGTTCACTTCTCATAAGTAAAATGCAATAAAATACCAAAAAATAAAAACATTCATAATGCATTAAAAGGCTTATGACTGGGTTTTTAAATTTTAAGACACACCAACAAATATAATAAAACACCAAAAAATAAAAAGAATTCATGGAAAGTGGGATTGGAATTTGAAAAGACATATTTCTAATTTTGTCCCCTTAATTTGGTAAAAAACGATCCGTTTTACTATAACTGGGCTAGTAAAAAACAGACCAGTTTTCATCGGTTTTACTGCTTATATGTGGTTTTTAGCAAATTATGGTTTTAAGTTTTTAGAAAACCATTTAGGGTGCTGGTTTAGGTCAAACCGCCTGGTCCGGTTTGGTTTTCAAAACTATGTGCTACACAGCCTATCAATCAACCACAGCACTGCATCAACTAAAACATATAAGATACACTCACATCAACACCTGAAAGAGCCAAGAACATACCCAAAAGCGTCAAAGCCACCACCACGGTATACTACCATATGTTAGCATGTAGATCCAATCACTAATTAGAAAAAACTAACCCCACAATGATCCCCAACATTGTCAGCACAAAAAATCCAAAAAAAGAAAAGAAAAAGAAATGATCTCCAACAGGAGTGGAACACTAATGGAGAAATAACTTTATATTTCTCTTGAAATACATCGAAATCAAGTGTGATTTTTTTTTGGTAAGGTTTCTATGATATGGAAGAAGCAAATTGGTAGAAAGAATCCCCCCAAAACACATCCAAATTATCACACCATTTAGAAAATTCAAAATTGAAAATTTCTAGCTATTTCAAAGAAAAATCCTCAAAAATCCATTAACTTGCCCAAACACTGTTGGGATTATCTCTAAAAAAATTTACGAAATACATATCTATCAGTTCCATTAAAAAACAACACACCTTGTAGGCCATACAGTTACTGACATCAGTCCTGGACATGCTAACATCAGCAATGAGGGAATCCAGTATCTCCACTACATCCTTCACTAATAAGGAAAATCGTATAAGTGTAGTCTCTCTCTCTCTCTCTCTCTATATATATATATATATATATTGAGAGTTACCATACCATATGGTATGGTATACGGTACAGTGTGTATATATATTATTCCCATGACAACTATACTCTCATACAATGTATCTCAATATCAAATACTTAAGAAGGGAACAAAAATTTGTTTATTGTTTCTCTTTTTTCACATAATGGTGATTGTTTGTGTTACTCTTAATTGTCCTCAATACAACATGGTTTGATTGAATAAACAATGATCATGGTCTTCATGTTGTTTGTAGTGTGTAACATTTGCATATTTAAGTTTTGAATATATGAGATTGTTAAAGTTTGTCTGTGGTGACTAAGGGCAGCATGAAGGTCGGACTACAAGAACAATGTTAATTTGGCTATCTTTGTTCCGGTAAGTTTTATTTTGTGTTAATCTAGGGACTAGGGAACTAATCGGAGAGTAATCTTCTTATTTGTTTCCTAGATGATCTGCTGAGTGCTAAGTGGCTATTTTGAAGTTTTGAGAACTTGCATCTCTGATTACCTTTCCCTGCTTTTAAGCTATCCTTTTCTTTTCTTTTCTTTTTCCCATCTTTTTCTATTCTATTTCATAAAGGTCTTTTGACAAAAGCCTAGAAGTTTAAAACTGTTAGATTATTTCATCTCTTGTGCAGAAACTTCTGATCCATCTAAACTCCACCAACCCAAAAAGTCAGGATAAAGCTTTGTGACCCTTGGGTTGTGATTCATATTGAACTAGGATACATCTCAGTAAACCCTTAGGTCTTTAAGCTGTTTTGTCTGTCCTTGAGTTGTGAGTTGTGACCATCCAAAATAGCTTAGCATGCATCTCAGAGAACTCACATGTCTCTAAGCAGCTTTTTCTCAGTCTATTTATTCTTTTACGAGTTCTAAACAGTTCTCATACAAATTCTGAAATTTCAGATTAATAGGATACAGAGTAACAAATTTTGTTGAGCTTTAAAGACTTTTATCCCAGAGAATTATCTGCTAACTCTATTTATCTGCTAACTCTATTTTGCAGTTAAACTAAAGAGATTCAATCTCCAACTGATGTTCTTCAAACTGATGTGCTGATTTGGTCTTCATGTTGTTTGTTGGGCTTCAAACTGATGTGCTGTTTTTTATTAGTTTGTTTTGGTTGCAGAAGTTACGTCACCATAAGAAATAAATGCACATAACTCATTATGATGGAGTCAAAATATGGCAAGCATTAAACTTATCAAGAAGATAAATATGTAATAGCTAAGCAGTTCTCAAAACCAGAGAAACGTGACCAAGAAGGGGTTGGTTAAGGTATTGGTTCCCAAAAAACACCATAGAACAAAATCAAGTGTAATTGCTTAATGAGTTGCTCATGTTAGTAGGAACCATGGAGAATAAAAATAGATGCACCATAAATAAGATGAACCCATTCCCTTGGGGCAAACAGCAATTACACTGAATCTCTTGGGGAAGTCAATCCCTAATGACTGTAGACGTCCAAGAAGAAACCCATGGGAAAGCCCCAGTGTGCTGTTTGGCTTCATGTGGGAGAATACTTTCTCGTAATTATCTGCCTGCAACCAAGGATGTAACTTCAGAACCAACATAAGAACTGAAAAATGAGTAAGTTGAGCATAAAAATACAAAAAGCAAAAATGACAAGTGCAAAAAAACACAACCCATTAGTCCATAGACATTCCATTACACACGCCACTAAGATAACTTACACGGCTACAACATTTATATAAAAATGAACTCGTGTCTCCAGGAAACAAACTTCCCAGAATACATACTCAGGCGATGTAACAGGAATTAATTAAATGATACAATTTATCTTCTCCTCTCCTTTCTATTTTGAATGAATAACAATATCATCTTAAGAGAGGAGAAATTACTTCATTACATAACATGACAGTGTGACACATGATCAATCTCATGATATACCAAAACAATAAGTCTATAATATGAAGGTTCCCAAAATATTACCTCCACCATATGTCAAGCATCTAAGTGGATGAATTCATACGGCCAAACAACTGTACTTCCAATTGCATCTCCGACAGTAGACATCCCGGGCGTAACATGATACAAGGGCACATTAGGGACTGTTATGTGGTTCACCCAGGAGCCATGTGATGCAGCGGTGATTGAGGGTTTGTTGATGAAATTTCACCTTCTGCAAATATTTCACCTATCCCCATCCAATGTAATAGTTTGAACTTGGCATTCCCCAGGTAGTTGTGGTACTGTGCTAAGACTATAATAAAGACAATGAAAGAAATTTATAAACCATACAAAAATATAATATCTTAATATGGTAAAAAAAATAGTCTTATGCAACTATGGATGATACGAATTTACCTGATGAGTACCTCCAGGAGTATGTGAGACCGTGTCCTCATCATCTCCACTTTGACCCTGTTTTAATTTGCAATTATAAAATTAAACAAATATATAAAAGAAAATACGTATAGTCATACAGATTAGACTTGTAAAATTAAACAAATATTGACCACTTACCACATTTTGACTCATTCCCTGTAAGACTATAGCAGCTTTCAACTCATTAAGTTGTTGATTGAGGTTATATACCTCATCTTGAAGTTTTTTCACTGTTTCATTTTCTTGTTTATGTAAATCTACCTTAGACAGTGTAACCCCAAATCCAAGCCCTCGTACTCGACCTTGTCGCTCAGGACCGAGCACGTGGGCAACTGCATCATCTTGTAGAGAGTGTGTACTCTGAGTACTGGACATTTGTGAATATTCTTCCATTTTACACTGAAAGTACATAGGCATTAAGTGTTTAGAAAGTGATATAAATGTAAATGTGAAATAAAATGGGAGGCTCGTCTTACCATTGTCTCACCAACGCTTTCATTAATGGGTTCCCCATTTTTTATGGTATGTCCACGAATCCATACATCTACTCTAGACACCGTTGAAGGTGTCAAACTCTCCTTTCTCTATAAAATGACATTTCAAGTCATGATTAATATACAACATAACATAAAAAGTGATGATAATGACAAAAAAAATTTAACTTCTTACATTACAAAATCTAAGTCAAATTATAAAACTTAATTTTACCATATCATCCTTCAAGCGTGCATAGCCCTTTCGGCCCATTGTGTGATAAAGAGTTTGTTTCGCCCGTATTTCTTTAAATTTCTTACTCCTCTCCTATAAAACAAATAAATTTTAGAATATATATATATATATATATATAATGTAAATTTACAAAAGACCAACTATGAAAAAAATTACTTACTTTGAAATCAAGGGAATTACGGGCTTCGACAAAAGCCTCCCAATCAGATTTAGCTAAGTTATGTGGCTTGAATCGTTCCAATTCTGTTGCCACATCACTACTTTCGGCTAGTTCTTTTATTTTATTTGTTAGTATAGATTTGTAGTGTCGCCACATTCTTCCCATCATTTGTAATGTAATTTTCCTATGACAATCGTCAATAATGAATATTTGCTGCATAGGTATAAAAACATACTATTAGTTATTGAAAATGAAAAGACTAATAATTCTGTACTAACTTATCACATCTATATTCTACACAATACCTGAACATGGGTCCATAAGTCATCCTCTAACTGCTCAGGAAGGTGTGACCACCTACTCAAAGTAACTGGCACTAACTTACGTACTATAACCCCTATCTGAGTAGAAAATTGAGCTGCCGAGTGTCCAACTGGTTGACCATGCTCATTCCAATCAACTTGAGCCCGTTGAGTTGTTCCTTTGTCATCAACTTTCAATCTCGATGGTCCCCTAGTTTTCCTCTTTCGTACTTGAGGAGCCTCATCCAGCCCTCTATTTGGCGATACATTGGGTGGAGAAGTACAATCTCCAGTGGAGATTCTTATGCCTACAGATCCCTCCTGTAAACTAGTAGCAATAATAGCTTCGTGTTGTTTCCTCAATCTCTTCTCAGCCCTTTTGGAGCTCTTTATAATATGTAAATAGGAAGGGAAAAAGAAGGCAGACAGTAGTTAGAATACTTTGAATTTCTTATAACATTATAAGTAACCAAAAAATATATAAATTAGAGCTCACCTCTCCATCCCTTGAAGGCTGCATGCTTCTCTAAGTTCCGCTACCAATCACCAGATGTCACTAACTATAAATCCTACTTATTGCAAGTTCAACAATTTATAGAACAAGAACTTAAATCATTAATGAGCTGAGAAACAAAGAAATACACTGCAAGCAATAATAAATCATTTTTCATTTTAAAGAAGCCATCTAACAACTCTTATTACAATTATTATTTTAGAGCATCACAAACAATTCTTAACATTTAGATTTCCTTGAAATGAATTACTAGAGCTAACCCTACACCTCCCCAGACCCGAAAAAAAAGAAGAAAATAATAAATTTGCCAATAAATTTCATGTTCAATTAAAGACAAAAGAAAATCTCCTCTATTTACCAAGTATATGAATTCATATACTAAGCTCATTCAACCGAGGATTAGATACTCCCAACAAATAAGAATTCATCAAAGAGAGTCTGCAACAAACATTTCAATTACTCTTAAACAAGTTATATGCACATCGCTTTTCATGGTGTGTGGTACAAAAGACTTCATAAAGAGTGAGATTCTAGGAAAGGACCAACACTGAATTCCTTCAAATAAAGACTTTCTAAAAGTCAATTTTGCTAGAGCAATAACTATAGAAACATATAAAGTAAGGCTAGGGAACGAAGCGAAATGAACCCTTTGGTTTAGACTTCAAACTAACAGCCCAGTGAATACTATCAGTAGGGCTGTCGATTAGTCGAGCTAGCTCAGCTCAACTCATTATATATATATAATGATTTTATATATTACATATTTTGACAATAGTAATGTTCAAACAAAACAAATTGGGCCAATGGGCAATTAGACTATTGGGCCTTTTTTTCCTGTTTTGGCGAGCCGAACCAAGCCTAACTTTCTGAGCCTGAGCTTTCTTTTCATGTGACAAGCCTGAGCTGAGCTGGGCAAAGCTTGGATCGTTGGCACCCCTAACTAGCAGTGAAGGTATAGGATTCACATCAGTTTCCACAATGAGTTCATCAGTGTGTCCTTACTAAACCATATCTATCTGGACTCGTTATTTCCATATGTGATAGGCAAACATTTAATAACCAGCCTAACTACATTTTAATCTGTTCAAAGGGCCCAATGACCCATTGAAGTATTTCACAAGGCTTTAATCAGCTACATTCTCATGTATTTCACAAGTCACAAGATTCATTCATACATACATAGTACAATCAACTTCACTCCTCTCAATAAGTCGACATGGGAACCAAAGTTCAAGAGGTTTGACGATGAATGAGAGAGAGAGAGAGAGCTCGTTGGAAGTATAGGAAGGCCAACAAAGAATGACAACAAAGGGGAGCACAATAGTGGGTTCAAATTTTATTGGGTCCAAGGCCTTTATAAATCGTTACATCTGAAACCGACATCTTGCTGGCCCGTTAAGGAGGAAAGGAAAAAGTTTGGTCCCATAATTATGGGGTGCTGGGAAGGGTGGATGGGAAACAGACCTAACCTTTGACTTTTTGCACACAGAGGCTGCTCACCAGACTCAAACCCGTGTTTTCACGCTGGACATCCCAAACCGCTACCATTGCACCAAACCTTTGACCATCTTAAGAAACTTATAAAATATTAGGACACTAGATTGACATCTTTGCTTTGACCTACACTATTAAAATTTTCATCTACTTACAAATAATGTAAAAAAGGTTTCTCCATAACGTCCACTCTCTACTCTCTCTTATTTATGGTTTTTTTTTTTGCATAATCTCTTATTTATGGTTAGATAGTGCACTTCATGTTTCATAAAATTAAATCTATGCAAAAGTCAATTTAATTCATAAATGAAGTGCATACTTTTAGTTCAAAAAAGGACATTGTCTCAAATGCCTAATGTTCTTTTTATTTTATTTTATGGATAACAATAATTTTATAAAAAAGAACAAGAGAATGATACAGACAGAAAAAGAAAGCCAAAAATACCAAAACAAACAGAGCCAACGAAAAAAAATGATGGCACTACATCAGCAATCAGGCATATAATCCCCAACAAAGGCTACATGATGCAACACAACCTTAAGCTCATGAATCAGAACCCTTGCTTCATAAATAAAATGCCACACTCTCCACAAGCTGTCCTGAACCCCCTTTCCCCAACTACTATTTGTTTTGGAGTCACCTTCCACAGTGCAACCATTTAATTCTTAGTTTTTAGCATCCACAAACATTCCAGCAAACCCATAAGTTCTGCATAGTTAGAGTCGCTTGTGCCTAACCGCCCTGCTTTAACACAAACAATGATGGTCCCTCACAATGCACCAATACCCCACAGAGCCCAGGTTTCCAAAAGAAGTGCCATCAAAATTAGCTTTTAACCCTTTCACTAACGGGGGAACCCACTCCAAAGCTTACACTTGCTGCCTTGGGGGGAACAGCACTATGCAAGTGACCCAATCTCTCACAATATCATTCATGAAACAGTCTTTAAATTCTTTTTTCACTAGTACCCACGATCCCACTTCACCAAGCACAAAATCAATGACTGACCAAATGTTTCTCTTTTTATCCTAAAAAATTCTTATGTTCCTTTCCTTCCAAACAATGCCTTCATCAAAACAGAAGAAACATTTTGCCCCTTATCCCTTTGACTACTCCACCTCATTGATGAGTGAGGTCAATGAGAGTCTCCAGGATCATGAACTATAATGATATAGCATTTTTGGAAAAAACTTCACATCTTATAGGTAAAGCAACAATGTATAAAAATGTTGTTTCCCAATTCCCCGCACAAGTGGCACACCAAGGGGGAGAGCATGAATGGTCATCTTTATTGGAGATCATCCATGGTATTTTGCCTACCTACTTAAAACAGCCATCTACAAAAAAGCCTTCACACGAGGAGGGGCAGCTGAGGACACCATATTTTTTGGGATAGGAAGTGGGATGGAAATTGACTTGGCTGGGAATTTACCCCATATAATAATAAAAGTAAAAATTTGCAAGAGAAATTACCATCAGAAAAAGGAGCTCAAATTCTAGAATCTGGGTCTTCTCTAGACAAAAAAACAAGTTGAAGGCTATCAGTGAGATTACCAACCAAAGGAACCTCCCACTCACGAAGATCACAACAGAAAGTAAGGTTCCAGGAAAGGCCACTATGGTCTTGAGACAATATGTCGGCTACCTTGGCCTCCTTAGGGATGCAATACGATAGAGGCGAGGAAAAGCTACCTCAAGAATAGTAGTTCCCCACCAAAGGTCCTTCCAAAATCGGATCTTTTCGTTATTACCTAACTCAAACCTAGTATAGGGGAAGAAATGAGGACTCACTTGTAAAATATGTTTCCAACACAGAGTGAGAAGGACGGATAGATTGATTGCAGTCCCACCCATTAGCATCCAACCCGTATATACTGAGAATGATGGAATTCCATAAGCTCCCCTGCTCTATTGCAAATCTCCATAACCATTTCCCCAAAAGCACCAAGTTCCTCTCCTTATGTCTGCCCATTCCCAGTTCTCTTTGGTTTCACAACAATGCCCCACTTCACAAAGTGATCTTTCTTTTGACTTCCACCCCTCCCAAAGGAAAACCCTTTGATACTTCTTAATTGTCAGAATAACTTTAGAAGGCATTTTGAATAGGGACATGTAATACACCGAGATATTGGACAAAGCTACCATTATCAAAGTAATTCTTCCCCCTATAGAGATGTAATACATCTTCCAACAAACCAACTTCTTAAACACCTTATCCACCACCAGATCCCAGAAGGAGATAGCTTTAGGATTCCCACCTAAGTACATCCATAGGTATCCCTAGGTATTTTAGAGGCCAGCTCCCCACCCTACATCTAATAACTCCAGCAAGCTCCAGTAATTTCCCATCCTCAACGTGAATCCCAACCATATAGGATTTCTCCATATTGACCTTCAACCCAAAGATCACTTCAAAAATATAAAGGCATAGCTTAATGTTGTTTATATTTCCCCTATTTTCTTTAAGAAAAATAATAGTATCATCCCTGAACTACAAATGAGACACCATGATGTGGTTATCTCCTACCTCAAAGCCTTCCACTAGATAAGTTTGATCCGCCTTTCTTAAAATAGCACTCAAGCCATTCAAAACTAGGGAGAATAGAAAAGGAGATAACAAATTTCCCTTTCTTAAACCCTTAAGAGGATTTGAAGAATCCTTTAGAAGTCTCATTCACCAACATTGAGAACCAAGAATCTACAATGCAACCTTCCATCCACTTAAGCCATCTGTCCCCAAAACCTTTTTTTCTTAGCACCCAAAAAAGAAATTCCCAATCCACTTGATCATAAGCCTTTTCCATATCTAACTTGCACACCACCCCCTTGCTCCCTTGAGCGTTTTCTCAAGTCCACACATTCATTTGCTATTAAAATGTTATCCACAATCCGTTTGCCATTAATAAATGCACTTTGAGTGGAACACACCACATTCCCTATTACTCCTTTCAAACGCACAAACAACACTTTGGAGATAATTTTGTAAAGACTGGTCACCAAGCTCATTGGCCAATATTCCCCCAAGTGTCTTGCCCCTTCTTTCCTAGGAATAAGAACAATAAAGGTTGATTTCATCGCTATTTTCATCGTTCGCCTTTCAAAAAAACTCCAAACACCTTCATCATATCATCTTTATCGCTATATTCATCCGAATGTTGTCCACATCGTTGTATCAGTCGTGATGTCTGAGTGGATTAGATATTGTGGTACACCTTGTGAACAAAAGATCAAGAAGAAGGGAAAAAAATGAACAAATCCAAACAACAAACCCAAAGTACCTGTGCTTCAATTCAGCGTGTTATGACGTTCAAATATCTTCAAGAGAAGTTTTTTTTTTTTTTTTTTTTTATTAAAAAAAAAAAGTTTATATAAAAAAGAGCAAAAACTATACAGAAAGGCACACAAGGAAAACAACCCAAACAATTAACAATCCGGAATATGATCCCCAAAGGAGAACACTATAATGAACATGGAAAGTTCCTACGGATCTGGATAAGGCTCACCATTGCCAACCCTTTGCATCACGTAATCCAATGGAACTATGGAGATGACAACCATAGCAAGTGTACCTCATATACGATTGATGAACTGCTTCCATTACTGTGGGGTCATCTCTCACGAGGATAAGGAATGAGCTCACAAATACGAAGATTGAAATAAGGGCCTTCCAACTGATGAAACCCAAAGGCTAAAAGCTTTATGCAACTTGCTTCGTATGTTCATATGGACTCCCTAAGAAGAGGAGCTCAGTCTAGACATCTAGAACTGGGAATAAAACTACCTCACCAAGTTTTTTACCCAAGGAAACAGGCCTACATCCTTGGTTCAAGTATGCTTGAGGTAGAAGAAGGCAGACTCAATTTCGAACTCAACCCGAGTTTGGAACTGGGGTCCCTCTTGGACTAATTCAATTCGGTTGTTGACACCCGGTCAAATCTCAATCCCCAATGGTCCTTTCTAATCCTCTAGTACAACCCCAACCAGGTAAGGACGTTAGCAATCTGAAAGGAAAAGCTATTTTCCAGACAAAAGTTCCGCACACAATCCCATTTCCTAGAGATATCTCCACCTTAACAGTAGAACACTCTAACCAAAACTCTTTTTCACCAAACAAGAAACCTTTTAGCAATTCCATCACATAGTTAGCTTCAAACCTTCTCATTCCAAACGACCCATGCCTAGACAGCAATCATGTCTCTTTTCAAGTCTTGGTTCATAAAGACCCAAGCCCTATTCGAATAGCTCCCATCTTCCAGACCCAAACCCGCCTCACTTTTTCTCCACTCCAAAACTTCTCTCTTGAAGAAGTTAACAACGATGAGTTGTCATCACCAACCCAAAGCATGTCCTGCTCCTCGGCTCAGACCTCTATTCCTTTGCCTCTCAACACCATCCCCCTCCCTAGATATTATCGTTGGGGATAACCATCATGACTATGCGGATAGGCCTTTAGTGGGAGTTAAACTTGTTTGGGATGCTCATTAGAAAGGGTCCTTGCTTCGCCCCAAAGAAGAAAAAAAATTCTCTAGTTGGGCTTCCAGCTCCCCCTGCTAAAGTTGAGGGTGCTGCTAAAGTTGAGGGTGTTCGAGGTATTGCTAAGAAGAAAAAAGAATTGGATAACATTCCCCTAAAAGAGTTTTTGCGAATGAAACGTGATCGAGACCCTCTGCAAAATATCTTTTGGTCAAGTCGCTAAAAAAACCATCCCTGGGGTTATGGCAAGGAGAAACATCAACTAACAGGTATGTGGCAGCAGCGAAGAAAAGATCTCATGAACTGGAACAAGCTTCTTCTCTACCCAAAGATTCAAGCTCCTTACAACTCTCGGAGTTTAGGGAGGAGGTATTTTTATCTCACGTCTCCTTATATTTTTCTATCAATGCCTACAAGGTAAGAATCAAAGTTAAATTTGGTTTTCCAGTACAGTTAGCCAAGTTTAAATCTAATTTGCTGAAGAAGAAAACGGTTAAACAGAAATAAGGATATAAAAAGTTTGATTTCCCAATCACTGACCAAATCTTTACAGACATAATTGATGCCATGGAGATAATCCGTAAAAGCAAATATGCCTGGAAAAGCCAGTTAAATCTCTCTTTTCCTTTGTATCAAGAAAAAATTATAAATTGGAATCAAAATGATTTATTGATGATTTGCCTTCTATTACAAATCATGTAATAAAACGGACTAAAAACTTAAGGGAAGAAGAAAATGGTCAATACTATAGACTAAGAAAGAACAAGCCCTTGATTTCAATTGGTGCAAATAGTCTAGTGTCTCCCCCTCAATTAAGAAATCAAGATAGATAAAATATGAGGTGCTCCAATATAACTCAATCCCTAATAATCCAAATAGTTCCTTATTTATTGCGTGGCATTTGACAAAACTCCGATCTAATTCTAGATCCTATCTTTTGAGCAAACTATGCAGAAGAAATAAATGACAAACTCTTTCACAAAATCCAATTCTAAAACAGTTCCAATGTCTGTCCCAAAACAGCACCTTAGTTTTAAATTAAAGTTGTAGCTTGGAACTGTCAAAAAATAGGGAAATCCTTGACAACTAAAGCATTGAGGAGGTTAATAAATCTAAAACCCCAAAAGTTATCTTTTTTTTTTTTTTTTTTTTTATGAGCCAAAAAATTTTATTAAAGAAGGGGACAAGGAGTCCCAAAAAATGAAAAGGAGCAAAAAACAACCGAAAACAGACACCCAATACAAAGAGGAAAACAACCCTGAAGATTACAAAGGCTAACACCCAATTATCTCATCCCAATCCCTCTTGATCTCAGCCGGCATAAAAAGCTCGCAATCTTTACATTGTGTGGCCTATAATAAGATAGAGTATTTGGCCCTTTGATAAACTCTAAAGGAAGGCTTCGAATACCCCTCAAAAGTTCTTCTATTCATTTCCAATCATATAGACCAACAAATCGCCACAGGAACCAAGTTCCAAATCCTCTTTCCCTTTGCTGAAAAGGCCTTACAACTCCATAAAAGAAGAAGGGATGACAAATCTACTGGGAGAACCCATCTCACGCCAAAGTCCCTAAGAAACCCAAACCATACCTCCCATGCAAAGGGGCAATGAAAGAGAATATGCGAAACAGACTCCCCATCCGCCTTGCAGAGACAACAATGATTTGTCAAAATAAGACCTTTCTTTCTAAGCAAGTCAATCGTCTAAATCCTATTCAAAGAAACTGTCCACATGAAGAATTGAATCTTTAGGGAAATCGAAGGGTACCAAATGGCTTTCCACAGGTTGAGATGATCCGTATATCTACCAAAGAAAATGGCACCGGATCTCACACTGAATAACCCATTCGGAGATGCCGCCCAAACTTTCTTGTCTTCCTCATCAATATTTAGCTGCACTAATTCAAGCCTACCAAGAAGAGCCACAATATCCAGAACTTCCCAATCAAACACTTGCCTCCTAAGAATAGGATGCCAAGATGAAGGGTTGGATCCGGAATCAAAATAGTCCTTGACCAGAGCATCAGGGTCACTAGCCAGAGAGAAAACTGAGGGGTACGCCATCTAAAGCGGCTACTCATCACACCAAGTATCTTTCCAAAATCTGGTTTTCAAGCCATTTCCTATCACTACTCTCAAACCACTTTCGAACCTCAAACAAACTCATGATGCCCTTCTAAGGGCTACAACCATAGGAGCCGCGAATGGAAGAAGGATCCCCATTAGGGAGCAAACCATAACGAGAAACAATAACCTTCCTCCAAATACAACCTACTTCCCTCCCGAACCTCCATAACTATTTACAAAGGAGAGCCTTGTTCACCACTTCCACCCAACGAAGACCCAAACCCCCTTTTGATTTTAGAGTACACACTCGATCCCAAGCCACCAGATGAAACCCCTTATCATCTCCGCCCCCTTTCCACAAAAAATCCCTTTGAATCTTCTCAATTTGATGAGCCACCTGAGACGGGATAACCAAAAGGGACAAAAAATACACTGGGATGTTGGCCAACACAACCTTAATTAAACTCACTCTCCCACCTCGAGAAATAAATTGAGCTTTCCAACCTACAAGTTTCTTTCGCATCCTATCAACCACCGGGTCCCAAACATCCCTGTTTTTAAAGTGAGTCCCCAAAGGAAGACCCAAATACCAGATCGGCAAAGAACCCACTTGGCAACTAAGATCAACGGCCAACACCTCAAGGTTAAGAACAACTCCAATCCCAATAAACTAACTTTTAGAGAGATTCATCCTCAATCCAAACACCACTTCAAAACATCGAAGAACACATCTTAGAAAACGAATTTGCGTTTGAGTGGTACCACAAAGAACGAGCATATCATCCCCATACCGCACGTGAGAAACAATTACCTCCTCCCTCCCTACTTTAAAGCCATCAATAAAGCCCCCTTCCATTGCCTTAGAAATCATAGCCCCCAATGTTTTTGCCACCAAGAGAAACATGAGAAGGGATAGAGGGTCACATTGCCTTAAACCCCTAGAGGCTTCAAAGTTGCGAGAGGGAATGCCGTTAACCAACATTGAAAAAGATGTTGAGCTAAAACATCTTCATATTCACTCCCTTCATCGCCTCCCAAAACCAAATCTCCCCAAAATGTAATAGATGAAGTCCCAAACGTGACCATACGCCTTTTCCATATCTAACAAATTACCCAAGGGATCCCACTCTGAACTCTTTCATCAATCCATTTGCTGGCACAGAGGAAGCCATCAGTAATCGATCTACCAGACAAGAAAGCCCCTTGCTCTTTCGAGATGATGCAAGGAAGGATCTCCTTTAACCACAAAGCAAGATATTTTGAAATAATCTTATAAGTGCCCCCAACTAGGCTAATAAGTCTGAAATCAGAAAGGCAATCCGCCCCCTCTTTTTCAGGAATTAGAGAGATAAAAGTGGCATTGCTACCTCTGTCCAAGAATCCCCTTTCATGAAAATCCTTAACCACCTCCATCAAATCTAACTTCAGCGTCTCCCAACACTCTTTATAAAAAGCAACGGGGAACTCATCCAGACCTGGAGCCTTATCCCCTTCTAGGAGACCGATAGCCCCTTTCGCCTCCTCTACAAACGGACGCTCGAGCCAAACCTTTTGCTCCTCAGAAATACTTGAGCATGATATATCTTCTACCCTCGATCGCACCCCCCAATCTTTAGATAAAAGATGATGAAAATAGTGAACCATGTGAGAACTAATAACCTCCGGCCTATCCTCTTAGATCTCTCCCATCCTTAACCTGCTAATGCCATTAGAAATTTTATGACAACTTGCCATCTTGTGGAAAAATCTAGTATTACTGTCACCTTCTTTCAACCATTGAATCTGAGCTTTCTAACGCCACATCACCTCCTCCATCAACTAAGACCTCTCATAATCACCTTTCAGGGAGACACGACATATCATTTCCTCCTCTGAGAGCCCTGCAACCTCTTCTTTAACGTCAAGTAGGGAAATCCCATTAAAAAGGGTTTCCTTGCACCGCTCAACATTACCAAAAACCTCCCGGTTCCAACTGCGCAACCTATCCCGAAGCATCTTCAACTTCAAACGGAACCTTTGGCCCAGGGGACCTTCAACTTCAAAAGAACTCCACCAGACTGCCACCAAATCTTTGAACCTCGGATGAAGAAACCACATTAGCTAAAAGCGGAAAGGAGTCGGCCCATGGCGAAGAGTACCTCCTAACAATAATAGAGGAATGTGGTATGACCCAAGGCGGGGCATAACACAAACTTCTAGTGGTGAAAAGAGGTCCTCCCAATCCGGGGACACCAAAAACCTGTCAAGTATGCTCATTACCAGTCTTTCCTGGAAATTTAACCAAGTAAATTTTGGACCCGAACAAGGAACATCCAAAAGGTTATTCATATCAACAAATTCCCCAAACAACTCCATGCCCTTGGTCCAACGGCCACCACTTTCTTTCATCCGAGAATAACACCTCATTAAAATCCCCTCCTATGCACCAAGGGAGATCCGAAGAGGACCTGAGCATTTCCAATTCTTCCAAAAAAACCGGAAAGAGATTGCCATCGGAAGGGCCATAGACTGCCGAAATGCACAAATGTAAAGATTCCCCATGACGAACTGTTGTTAAGGAGGTTGAGAACCTATCCACCCTTGAGGCTACTTCCTCAATGTTGTCTTTGTTCTATAAGATAATAACACCTCTAATTGCACCAATTGAGGGAAGGGACACCCAACCTGTTCTAGAAAAGCTACTAATATCCGAGATGAATCGACGGCCAACCGCCTCTAATTTAGATTCTTGCACCAATACTACATCAGCCTTACTCTTATAGATCATCTCCTTAAGCAATCTTCTACGATCCCTACTACCCAGCCCTTTTACATTCCAAGATAGAATTTTAATAAACATCAGCAAACTTCAAAACTCCCACGAGAACAAGAACCAGACCCATTGCCCTGCACCCCCGAACCCTGTCCATAGGCCAATCCCCATTGCAACTTTCTGAGTTCACGATTGGATTTCTTCATAAATGAATCTTTAGCAGGAGTAGAGAAAGCCTTTCATTCAAGTTTAGTGAAAAGAGCCTAAGCTTCTTCTTTGAAACCCTCAAAAGGATAAACCAACCACCTTGCTCACCTCCCCAATTTTCAACAGAGCCCAGTCCGAAACTTCAACAAGAGGATCAACGTCTTCTACAGCAGGGGTCATAGCCAAAGAAAGATTATTATCATGCATCCTTTTAACGTTTTCTCCAATGCAAGAGAAGAAAGAATTAGGTCCTTATGACAAACAACTCCCCCCATTATCCCCCTGTTCGGAAAGATCAGACACTTCCAATCCCAAAGTAGAAGATTCAACAGGGGCTAAGAACCTACATTCCCTTGAATCTGAAATAGGTTCCGCAGCTAGCATAAGCTCTGAACAGCCATTCCCAAGCCCCTTGATTCCCGATTGCAACCCTGCATTACCAGACCACTCACCATCGTCGATATCTAACTGATGACCTTCCAGAGCTAGACCCTAAGAAGTGAAAGAGCAATTTGTCTCTGGGAACCACTCGGAAGAATTGGGTTGAATAAATCTGGAAGAGAAACAACGATCAATCACCACCATTCTAGACCCTTGAATCTCCTTCAAGCAAAGCGAGGTAGCATCTAATGGAGAAACAGATCCAATCGGCACTGATAACCAACAACGAGGAGACCAATATCGCTGCCCTTCGACGATAACCCCATGGCACTGCGCTTGCACCTTCGATTC
>JAOXJP010295181.1:0-18577 GCA_025762735.1 Platanus orientalis | reverse complement strand
GTATTAGGTAGTGTATTCTTCTTTTTTAAGTTTATTTTGCCTATGGACCGAGAACTTCTAGCTGCAACAGCTAGTTTTTGGTCCACTTCCTCTAATTCCTTCCACTTTGGCTGTGGTATGATGTCTCCATCTCTCTTAGATGTTTCTTCCTTGACTCTCTTCCGCCTTCATGGAGAGGTTATATCAGCAAATATTTTTTCTCCTTCCTCTGATTCTTGTTTTGACACTGTCAATATTAGAGTCTTTCAATAAATTTATTTTAAAAGAAAGACAAAACACTAAGGCCATTTCTCTCCAAGAGCATAGTGCTTTCTTGCTTAATTGGCTTTGTAAATATATTGTGTGCCTTCCTTCTAGCTGTATAACGAAGGAGTATAGTTTAGTGGCTGCTGCATTGGTAGAAGGCAAAAAACTGGCCTTAGGTCCTTTTTTCCTTTCTCCATTGTACAAAAGTCTGAGTAATTTGAACCAAAAAAAATCTTTGTAGTGTGGGAGGTCCTTTGAAGTTCTTCAATTGTGGTTGTATTAATATTTTCCGGACTTTGATGCTTGCATTGCTAGACCTCCTCTAGGAAAAAACTGTCTATCTTATGGCTATAGATGGGTAGTTGCTAGGCCACAATTTTTTCCTTTCAGAGAATGCTTTGAGTTCTTTCATGATCTTTCAATAAACCAAGATGAAAAGTTATTTTTCCCTTTCCTTGATCGCCAATATGGTCCTTTGTGGAATATTGGTAATGTCTTTGATTTTCCTTCCTCCATTGATAAAAAAATTTTCAATGATGTTTGGTATTCTTATCTTACTCCTTGTGATTTGCATTACGGAGGAATTGATGATTAACTAAACCATAAGCCTGGGTTTGAATTTTATGCTTCTAATCAAATTACTAGGAAGTTTGGTTTTTGTCAAATGGTCCTAATTCCTCCATTATTCTCAACCAAAAATTCTCTTCATAAAAAAATAGTTGCTGTCCATCTAGATGTTTTTAGTGTACTGAAAGATTTCAAAAAAGCTCGAGATTCCTTCGTTATGATTGACGTTCCTCAAAATCTCTCTTTCGTAGTGATCCAATATAAAGAATGATAGAAGAAATACTTTTTTGGCCACATTCTTCCAATGTATTTAGAGGAAAAAATCTTATGGCGTAACTGTGTGCCAATTTCTTCCAACAATGAGTCTGTTCCCATGGATCTTGAACCATCTACATCTTCAAAATATCCTCCAGTAGTTAGTTCCAGGCCACCTTCTGTTTCTACTTCTCAGCTTCCTTCAAAAGCATCTCCCAAAATTTCTACAAGAAAAATGTTCTAAGAAGGTAAAAATTGAGGAACCCAAGGCTGAGGAAGCTATGAAGAAATCCTCTAGGAATAAAGGTAAAATTCTTTCTATAAATTCTCACTATTCAATCATTAAAAAGTGGAATCCTTTCGATACTGAGGGGGAAGCTAAGAATAAAAGGACGTCTAAGTTAGCTACTAGGAAGGCAAAGTTTGAAGATGAATATATGAAAAAAAAATATAGGCAAGGGCTTCGAGGGAGAAAAAAGATGCATATTTATCGCCTTTCTAGGCAGTTCTTCCAGAGATTCCTATTACTCCTTTTGGTGTAACTGATCTAGTTATTCCTCATCACAAACTAGTAGGAGTAGAATTTGAAGGCCAATATATTTCTAAACCTCATCCTGCCTTAGAGGCGGGTATCATAATGATACAGGATGATACCCACATCTTCCTTGGTGAAAAAAGTAAGTTGCTACTTTTCTCTATTGAAAATATTATGTGCTTCTTTTTCTTACTTTTCCTTCTATTTATTTCAGTAGGTGAAGCTCAATCTCTTGTTGGCACTCATTTATCAGAGTTATTGGTGGGAGACCTCTTCCATAAGAGGAAAAGTCAAATCCAGAAGACCTTGAACCTTTAAGTAAGAGAAGAAGAAGACTGGTAAAGCAGAAAGATCTCCTTTCGTCAACCTCAGTACCTTCACGGGTCCCACAGAAGACCATGCGGTCTTCCGTTCAGACAAAGAATCTTGGAGAGTTGTTAGACCTAACAGAGGAAAATGAAGGTTCATTTGGTGTCTTGAAGGAAGTGAAAATTCCACCAACTTCCTCTTCTGACCCCCAGCTATTGAGTTCCTCAAGAGAAGTTATTTTAACCAGACTTGCTAGTCCTGTTTCACCAGGTCACGGTATTTCCAACCCAGATCCTCTGATATTTATTCCACCTGTGGAAGAAATTCAACAACCAATCAATCAATATATTGAAATGGTTAAATCTCCTCTCCCCTTTGATGATGATTTGAATTCCTTCTTGAAGAATTTGATGGAAGATTCTTCGGAAGAAGTCTCAGAAAATGATGTAGCAATCCCTTCCTCCTTAGTTAGTTTGCCTTCTAAGCATGACACTCAACTTTGTTAGATTAAGGAGCATATTTTATTTTTTGTCAACCTCGGTTATTTTGAGCTTGTTCTTCCTGAAAACTGAAAGTCTGTAGAGGATGTGACTCATAAGTTGTTAAATCTTTCCTCCAATCCAAATGATCTAATTCATAAGTTGGCTATCCATCTTTCTTCCGTTATTCCTGTTTTAGGAGATTATGACAAAATTAACTCTGGCCTGCATCAGATAGAAAATCTTTCAACTTGAGGAATGTGAAGGAAAGAAAGGTGTTCTAAAGAATGAGATGACAACCACTTTATTGGAGAAGAAGGTTGTGAAAGAATTGAAAGAAGTGAAGGGGAAGAAGCAAGAATTCTCTAACCACCTTGGTTCACATCTTAGGATCATAGTCTAAAACTCAGAAGTTCTTTAAAAAAAGCTGTTAGATTCAATGGCAGTGGGCCATTAGAAACAATACTTTGTGTTATGTTCTATTGGCTTGTATCCATTTAAACATCTACTTCTTTCATTGAAACTTCTTTTGGTGTTTAATCTTTTTGTCGATTTTGATATGATAATCTAATCCTTTTAGTATGATATGCATGTGGAATATTTTTGTAGGATTAGTTTGGCAATGTCTTGCCATTTTTAACTTGTGATGGATTTTTGATTTTCTCAATTGATGATAAAATTCTTCTTTAGATATGCAGAACATAAGCTCCTTTTGAGAGTATTTGAAATATTTTGTATGGTCCTTCTCAACTAGGGGACCATTTTCCAAAGGCATGATGCTTCGTGCCTAATGAAAGAATTGTTTTCCAGATTAACTCTCCTTCCTTGAAGGATTTCTTTTTAGCATTTTTGTTATAAGTCTTAGCAAATTTCTGTTTATTTGCCTTCATAATGTCTAAGGCTCTCAATCTTGCCTCATCTACATTTTCTAGCTTTAGTATCATGGCTTCATTAAATTCCCCCAGACATAATTTTCTTGAAATGTTGTTCTCATTGAAGGAACTACAATTTCTATCGGTAGTATGACATCATGTTCATATGTTAAAGTACCTATTCTTTTTGATGTATTATAAGCCCATAAAATTTATGGAAGAATTCGATGTCTTGATCTAGGTTTTTCCTTAATGGTCTTTCTCAATAAATCCTTCAGTATTTTATTGGAAGATTTAGCTTGACTATTGGCTTGGGCATAGTATGGAGTGGAGGATAGCATTTGTATACCAAAATCTTCCGCAATTTGTTTCACTTCTTGGCCTGTAAATACTGTTCCCATATCTGCCGTGATGGTTTTTGGAAGGCCAAAACGATAAACAATATTTTCTTTTATAAATTGAATAATGTAGCTTTGATTAATTTCTTTCATATGTTTAGCTTCAACCCATTTAGTAAAATAATCTATTGCCACAATCACATAACCATGCATTTGAGAAGATATGAAATTTATTTTACCTATTAAATTCATCGCTCATCCTCTGAAGCATTATGGTTTAATAATAGGGTGCAACTCTATTGTAGGAACTCGTTGTAGAGGTCTATGTTTCTAACATGGCTGGTAAGATTTTGTATGTTTTATGTAATCTACCATAATAGTTGGTCAATAACAACCATATCATTTTAATAGCCATCTCATTTTAATTCCTGCTTGATGAACACCACAAATTCTTTCATGTACTTATGCTACAACTTCTTCTGCTTCTTCCTTTTCAAGGCATCTAATAAGTTTCCCATCAAATCCTTTTATGTATAATTGTTCTTTTAGTAACACATTATTTATTGCTAGAATTTTTATTCTTTTCTCAACTTTTTAACTTGGATCCTTTAAATATTGCATAAATGGATTCCTTCAGTCATTCTGTTCTATTTCTAAATAACAAATATCCATCCTTATTTCCCTTTCTTTCATTGATGGCAAAGGCATTCTAACAACTTCTATTGTTTTTTGCTTTTCCCCGTAAGTAATTGTTATTCCAGATGTTGTGCCATTTCATTAGCCATTTTATTCTTATCTTGTGGTAGGAATTGTAATGTTACGTCATCAAACCCTTCTAATAACTGAATGGATTTTGTATAATAGGTGTTAATGCCCAACTGTTGCATCTGTATTCTCCAATCAATTGCTTTATAACTAACTAAGAATCTCCCGTAACTTCTACTACTATAACTCCCAATTGGAAAATAATTTCAAGGTCTATGATTAAAGCCTCATATTATGCTTGATTGTTGGTACAATCAAAATCTAACTAAAAGCATATTCCAACTGTTTTTCTTGTGGAGGGATTATGATAATCTCTGCTTTAGAGGAATTTTCAGTGTTTGAACCATCAAATAGAAATTGCCATGGTGTATGGCTGATGGTTGGAATTTCAAAAAAATGGTCTATTTCTTCCTCATATATCTTTTGAGGATGATTAGCCAGAAAATCTACTAAGGTCTAACCTTTAACTACCTTATAAGGAATATACTGAATGTAATATTCAGATAAAGCCAAAATCCATTTCCCAATTCTTCGCAGAAGAATTGGCCTAGATAACATATATTTAACAACATTATTCCTAGCTATTAGATACATAATGTTTGACAATAGATAATGTCTTAGCTTTATTGTTGTGAAATACAAAGTTAAATAGAATTTTTCGATAGGCGTATAACATCTTTCAGCATCATTTAACATCCTACTCAAATAGTATACAATCTGTTCATTGTTCTTCTTATTGTCTTGTGCCAGAATGGCTCCAATAGAATCTTCAGCAGTTGATATGTACAACTTAAGTGGTTGCCCTTTGTGGAGGAATCAATACTAGTAGCACTAATAGGTATTCCTTAATTCCTTCGCCCACTGATGCCTGGAAACACTACACAGCTGTATGCCCCTCCCCTAGATCCTCCCAATTTTTGTCCCTCTAAAATGCACAGTCCCACCTCCCTCAAGCAGCTCCATTCCACTATCACACGCTTCTTGGGTCTCTCGGAGACGATGTTTTCCGGCAACCTCATCAACTCTCTGGCACAAATTTCAATCCATCTTCTTTTATAGCCATAAGCGAGGATTGAATCAAAGACATTCGAAGTCAGGGACTCTCCGATGGTTTCTGAGATGCACTAGTCCTTATTTCCATACTCCACCCACCTTTGTCTTCCAAATTGAGTTTCTTGGTTATGTTCAAGGACTCCATTCGGAGACATGTCTCTTTGGAGTTAAGGTTTCTGAGAGACAAAGCTTAGCTTATTCGAAAAAAGGGATCTGAAACCCTAATTACATCTATAAAGGCGAGGAAATTTCGATAAAATTTAGGATTTGTATGGATTGGAGACCACCGTTACCAAGCTGCAAGTCAATTTGAAAGATGAAGGAGAACTGACTTCGGCAACTAATCTCATTTGCTCGTCTTGTTCTCGTCAAGCAAAGGAGTTTATGTTTTTATAGTAAAAGACATTTTTACCCTCATATTTTAAATGTGAATTTGAGCTACTTAGCACCCTTTTGAGTCCAATAATGCAATCCGAAATTGGGATGCAATTTTGAAATGCACATTTTTGATGCAAGTTGAAATTGCAATGAAATGCCAGCTGGACTCACAGATTGCAACCGAAATTGCATACCAAATGATCCTAATGAAACCCTAGATTGCAATTTCTCTCTAGATCGCAAACTGAGATTGCTTGCTAAAGACACCCTAAATTTGTCTCTCTCAAATTATTGAATCTTGTTGGGTGGTGATTACCAAAAATCGAATGACCATAATCTCCACAACATTTTGTAGTTTCTAGAAAAGATCTCTGGTGTTATTACTTGGGACCGATAAAGTGGCATCTACAAGATAATTTATTTCTATCGTTGTTGGGCTACAAGATAATTTATTTCTATTGTTGTTGGGCTTACTGTGAATATAAATCTAATGTTTAATAATTTTCTTAATTCTATGTTTTATAACCTGAAAACTCGAGTTAATTGAATAATTATTCAAACAGTAAATTAGTTTAAATTTCTATATAGTATTTATTAAATATAAAAATAGCTAAAACGTGAGCTATCTCATGAAATGCAAATCTAGTGATGAGTTATGGCAACAACGAGTCAATCCAAAAATCCGAAAGTTCTAGACCCAACTGGACTTAGTCTTTGAATTGACCCGATAAGTTTAAAAACAAACGATCAAAGTGAAATTTCTTCGAAAGGGACAATTATTAAAACAAGAAGGAAATTTAAAACTTGTCAATAATGAATTAATTTGACTTGCAAAGGCAATTGGGAGAATGATTATGAACTTTTAATCATCGAAACTAATTGTCTGAGAACTGAAATAACTAACAGTTTTTCTTGAAACATTCACTTATTACCAGTATTGACACCAAAACCGGAGCTGTTCGATATCCGCTTTGTTCTTCTCCACTGTTTTGTAGCACTCGAACGCGGGATATGCATATCCGAGAACCAACCTGCCATTCAAAATATGATTTCAATCGGATTGTAGATTAATTCCTATCTCTGTTCTTCACTGAAAGGAAGAAAGAAGATGTAGAGAGAGAGAGAGAGATTAATAAGTAGAACGGAATAAATTCGACAAAAGAAAAACTAGAATAGAATGAATAAGATCTTCGAAGACATACACTAGACCTCTGGTGATTAGATCCCCTAACATTTCAACCTCTCAAGTATCAGCGTCCAGCAAATCCCCTACAAACAACAATTAAATTCACATTTCATAGCCGAACCGAAGCAGGAAAATGAAAACACACTAACATGCGTCTTTATATCGTTTGCACTACCATGTTTCAGGGAAGCCAGCGCATGTTAGCAAAATCAACCAAAGAGGAAGCACTGCTTCGCCTCGTATATATTCCCCAGAAATTTTACCGAAATTCGATAAAAGCAAAAAAAAAAAAAAAAAAAAAAAAAAAAAAGTTTCCAAAAACGAAATTAGGGAAAAATGTACAATCAAACTCATTCTCAAACAAAAGTAAAGATGGAATTCCAAATTCGCAGAAAATTTACCAGATCGCACCTTGAACACGAACGAAGATCTCGATCTACCACCGTCGAAGAATTCTACTACTCCTGCAGACCTTCATTTGAAGAATT
This sequence comes from Platanus orientalis, assembly GCA_025762735.1. Taxonomy (NCBI): domain Eukaryota; kingdom Viridiplantae; phylum Streptophyta; class Magnoliopsida; order Proteales; family Platanaceae; genus Platanus; species Platanus orientalis. Next base: position 11,106 of record JAOXJP010295181.1, on the reverse strand, counting down.
GAATCCCCTGTAATCGTGCAGAGTTGGATTAAGAAGAGTAAAAAAGTGAAGATGAATTCAAGCGTTCGCTTTCGAATTCTGAAAAGCTAAAAAAAATAGAAAATCTTTTGCCTTGCAGTGTACGGCGGATCTCCGGTTCTGCAATGGAGAAGGAGAAACGAATTTTGCAGAAACGTGAGAACAAAGAAGGAAGAAGTTCGTATGGAATCTTATATAAGGAGAGAGGGAGAGAGAATTTCTTGCCACGAACGCTTCCAGATCCCCGTTTTCGTGGCATTCTTCAAACGGAACTACAGTTTTGTTGGAGCTTTGGCGCCTTTGGCAGTTGTTATTTCGGTAAGGGTATTTTCGTCCTTTTATTTGTGATAATTTACATCTTTAGGAGATGAACGGTTCAACAAGAGATATCACAAAGGGTGTCTTGGTAAATGCATGGGTCAAAAGGAGGGTGTTATAGTAAATATACAGTAAATTGTTTCTTAGGATTTACCCTGAGTTGATATCCCTCCTGTTAAAGTGGAGATGATTCGAAGCCCACCTTTAGACTAGATGGATAAGCAGGAGTTGAGATCGGCTGAAATTTTTTATATCAGCCAAAATGCTGAAAAACCAATCCTAATATGACACCTAATACCCAGAGAAAGCGCCTGGTGACCCTCTTGTGCCAGGTGCTGATCAATACGTGTTCCAAAAAAGTGAAAAAAAGGGTCAATTTTTGCATTTTTAGGACACGTATTGATCAACTTGGCATAAGAAGGTCATCAGGTGCTTTTTGGCAAGAGAAATTTCACTCTGATTTGACCATGACTTCAGGTTTCGTAATGTCTATCTCTACAGTTATACTCTTATCCACAGGGGTGTCAACGAGAACTTTGTCCAACTTGGCTCGGGCTTGTCACATGAAAACCAAGCTTGGGATCTTGAAGGTGGGTTTGGGCTCGGCTTGACTCAGCTCACCAGAGAGAAAAAAAAAAAAAGAAGAAGTCTCAATATCCTAATGGTCCATTAGTCTAATTTGTCTTATTTGAACATTAACATTGTTACATATTATTATAAAATTATGAACCAACCAAGTTTTTAATGAGTTGAGCTCAGGCTCACTTAGCAAACGAGCTAAAATCAAAGCTCAGGCTCGGCTAATTGAACATAAAACAAGGCTCAGGCTTGGCTTGTTCAAACTATGCTGAGCCATGCCGAACTAGCTCGGCTCATTACTTTCCATGATCTTTTTGAGGAATAGGTATTCCTTCAATTAACACCATTGGGTGGTATACCATATTTTCGGCCCACATCACTACCATCCCGTGGAGACCTAAAAGAGTCATTCCGGATCTCTCTTGATTGTTAAAATTCTACTAACATTCTGCCTACTTCAGTGATCAATACACAACGAAAAAACCAACGAAAGTGAAAATGCGAAAGTTGGGGCCTTTTAATCTTTCTCACCACGTGTTGACCATTGAAATAGACAGAACGTTGGCAGAAGTTTAACGATCAGGAGAGGATCCAGAGTGTAGAAGAGTTGTTACTGCTGACGTAAATGTGATGCAAGTCATGGGGTTTACAGCAGTGACCATGAACCATACGTAAAAGCTATTAGATTGGAATAACTTTTTTGTTAGTGAGAGGATAGAATATCGTTAAGCCAGTATGAAAAGGCAAAGACAAGAATCTGAAGACCTAAGAAGGCTCAGTAAATACACATTGATACTTTATCCCATCCTTATAAGAGCTGAAATAGCTTTTCCAAATGCTTTTACCAAAGAGCCTGTCCCTTTTTTGTTTTACGCATCATTTGTTCATCCTTTTTACTGGTGTGAGACTCGAATCTTAGATGTGGTCGCTTTGGGGGTGGTTTCTCAAAAGGTTCCATATGTTTGCTACGTAACCTTTTCATGTAACAAGTTTCAACCTTGACAGCTTTCTGTCACCTGGTAAAATATGAGAATTTTCTTATTAAAACGTTTGAAACTCAACGCAGGGAATTTTTTTTTAAGCGGAGAGACGAGAGACCCCCGGGGGGGGGGGGGGGGGACTAACCTAAGAAAGGACACGTGGATCCCATTAATTTCAAATTTAATCACTGGCAAGGTGATACGTAGAGTAGCAAAGGCGGGAAGACGAAGAGTGCGAACATAGCTAGATCATTGATGTGTGTTCCGACTGTTATGGATGGAAGCGTGGGGTTCACACATGTGAAGATGGTTAGTTGGAGAACAAGAAAAAATGGGCACAATAAGCTTCACTATCACTTCCAGTGATAGGATCGGGAACTCAAAGGAGGTTACCATAAACGTGGTTAATGGAAATTAATAGAGTGGCGACGTGAAGGAAATCTGCCATAACTGATCGAGATAATGTAAATTGTACATGAGCAGACGAGGAGAAGGATCTTTAACCATCAATCAAATTCTAGTTATCTTGGAAGTAGGAGTAATATTTGTAGCATAGTCTGTAGTTGGTAGTCTATAGTTTATAATTGTTTGGATTATACTCAAATTGCTTACTGTTGAAGGGGACGGGTGTACCGGAGAAAGAGTAATGACTTCAATTAAATCAAGACATTTATCTTGTAATTATTACGGATATAAAGTTATTCAATTGTATCTCTTTCTTTCCGAGGCTAGTTAAAATCCTCTTAGTTAAGACAATTACGAACGTGTCTTATGAGGATAGTGAGGGGAAAAAAAAAAAAAAATCAAAACCCACATCAACAACGTGTAATGTTTTAGCTTCATGTTCAGATGTCTTAACTTACTTTAGAGGATCGAGGCTCATTGGGGAAGGAGATTATCTACGGCTTAAAATCCCTATACTGTCCAAAAGGTTCTCACAACCACAAATGTAAGTGGTTTTTTTCACCCTCAAGATTTGAGTTTCAAACTTCAGTCAAATTACACCCACATTTGTGGTTGTGATAGGATCATTAGGCTTGTAGAGGGATTTCAAACTGTAGATGATTTCTTCTTAAACGGAGTATAAAACAATGTGGATTGGGGTGTTGAATATATGGCAAACCCAAACTTTTACTAGATGAATGAGATCTTGATTAACGACTTCATTCTTCAATGTGTATGCATAATTGCTACAAGTTCAGTAAAAAAGACAAGAACATAGTTATTTCATATAGGCAGAGCAAAACTAACATTAGATTTTAAAGTTTTAGAATTTTCATTTCAAAATTCCTATTAATATTGTTGGGTGTGGAGCCTGATATGAGCAGGGTGTGGAGCCTGATATGAGCAGGCAAAACATCAAGGAGAAATAAGGTGGACTAATCCAAACTAGGGCCTGGACCGATTCAAATATTTTAGATCAATCAAATAACAGGAAAGCAATTTTCTTTTTTGCGGGACTGATTTAAAAGATGTGTGATTTGGTAAGAGTCCAAACAAACTCGACATCCGTGGTTTATTTAAGGTTCTTATGGTTATCTAGGGTTAAGATTGAGTGAAAGAAGTAATTGCAACTGAGAGAAAGGTTTTCTCTAGGGTCTTTTCATTGAAGGGGTTACTTTAATGTGAGAGAACAGTTTCTTCTCCGAGTTGTGAGAGAAGATGTTTGAGAAAAAGGGTTTCTTTTCAAGGTTTTGGGTTGTAATAGAGTATGTGAGAAAGATAGAGAGTGAATCTTGTAGCTTGTAATCTTTCATTATAGTGGAGTTATTTTTGTGATTTCATTGTTTTTCCAAGGTTTTGAGATTTTCCAGGTAAATCTTTATGTTGTGGTTTTTTTTATTGTTTGCTCTTGATTTTGCATTTATTATTGCATCCCAAGATACTTGCATCAAGGGAAGTTTCGATCTTAACAAGTGGTATCGGAGCTAGGTTCCTTAATTATAAGAATAAAAGATATTCTAGGTTTAAAGTTCAATGATTCCAAGTTCGCGGTTAGTGGCTTGTCAGAAACTAAGGTTTGCAATTTGGAATAGTTTTGGACCTTTGGTTTGAGTGGGAGCAATGAGAGAAATGGGAGAAGAATCCATAAGGTTTGTTATTGAGAAGTTCAACAGCTCAAATTTCATATTCTTGAAGATGTAGATATATGATTATCTCTATCAGAAAAATATCTATCAGCCACTTAGAGAAAAATCAAAGAAGCTTGCAACGATATCTAATTCAGATTTAGAGGTGTTTAATAGAAAATTCCTAGGTACAATTCGACTTTCTCTATCATCTTTGGTTGCTTTTAATATTTCTAAGGAGAGAACCATGAAAGATCTCATAATTGTCTTGTCTCGGATTTATGAAAAACCATTGGCATTAAATAAAGTGTTTCTAATGAAGAGGTTGTTTAACATGAAGATGGGTGAGGGTGGAAGTGTGCTTGAACATATAAATGAGTTCAACATGGTCACTTGCTAGTTATTTTCGGTAGGCACAAACTTCGATGATGACGTTAGTGTTTTGGTGTTGTTTTCCTCTTTATTGGAAAGTTGGGATGGTTTGGCTATGGCATTGAGCAATTCATCGAGTTCAGGCACACTCAAGTTTGATGATGTAGTAAATGTTATACTAAGTGAGGAAATTCAGAGGAAATCTTCGATTGGTTGATTCATTGGTGAGTGAGAGTGCTTTGAATGTAAGAGGAAGATATTTTATAGGGGAATCTAGGAGTAATAGGTCCAAGTCTAATGGAAAATGTGAAGTACAGTGTTTCCATTGCAATGAGTTTAGCCACATCAAGAGGTATTGTTTGGAACGTGCTAACAAGAACATGGGTGATAGCGATGATTGAAGGAGAAGAAAAAGAGGATCAAGACGAATTTCTTAGAGAAGCTTTCACGGTCTCCAAAGTTATGCACTAATATCTCAAGATGAGTGGATATTGGATTCGTGTTGTCCTGTTCATTTATGCTCTAGGAAAGAATATATGATTTGTTCTAAGAGAAGAATATAGGTATTGTGTCTTTGGGTGATGGGTCCACTTGTGAAGTCATGAGTATTGGAATAGTAAATATCAAGATATTTGATAGAGTGGTTTGTATTTGAGTGGTGTGGCGTATATCCTAAAAAAGATGTAGATGAATCTAATATCACTAGAGTGGTTGGACTCCAAGGGTAGTAGGTATTCAATTGTAGGTGGAGCCATGAAAATCACACTAGGTGGTTTGGTCTTGATGAAATGAGAAAAGTGTGGGGATGGATTATATTGTCTGAATGGGAGTACGGTAGTTGATGATATTCCTTTGACCTAGATGGATAGCCAGAAACAAGTATATGAAAAAATTAGCGGTGGTGTAAGGTCTCTTTCATAATTAAAGCATAGACCGGTGTTATAGGTTTCCAAGTGGTAGCCGATGGTGATGAGGTTCTTGTGGTTAGGGAGGACGGATTGAGGTCCTTCTCTAGAGTTGATTAGTTAAGTTAACTTGGACCAGCTACACATTTGTATTTGGCCGTGATCGAGTAGGATGGTGCCATGACCGAATTGATTTGATGGTGTGTGTAGCGGTGATACTAAAGGTCAAAGAATGTTTGTGGTGTTTGCAAACGGGTTATGATTCAAGTTTGAGGTGGAGGTGTGTTTAAGGTATATGGCGTAGAGTTCACTAAGAAGGACAAAGTGGGGGTTTATCTCCAATATAGGTTTCATGGTGAGAACCTAGATGGATTGTGGTGTACATATCACAAGGTTGGTGTTTTGACATATATATGAGTGAAGATAAGGTGTAATGAAAAGTCTTCAAGGGGTTATGACTAAAGCCAAAGTGAAGATTATTGAATGTCTCTATTTCTAGCCAGTGGATTCTAAGAGATCAAGGTTAGGGGCATGTTTGAAAACAATGAAGAAAGTTGCAAAAAAAAAAATCACAGAATGGAAGAGGTCTTTACATGTGTTCACAGATCACAGGTGTAGCAGCTAGATGATGAGAAGAAAATCAGTCTCCAAGTAGGAGATTGTTGGGTGTGGAGCTTGATGTGAGCAGGTGGAACATCAAGGAAGAGTCAGAGAGCTAAAAAAAGGCCAAGGATTAGTGTTGACAGTTTGGACCGATCCAAACTGGGGCTTGGACCAATCCAAATATTTTGGATCGATCCAATTGAGAAAAAACTATTTTTTATGAGGTTGATTTAGAAGGTGTAGAGTCTCAGAAAACTCGGCTTCCTTGGCCTATTTAAGGTTCTTATGGTCATTTAGAGTTAAAAGTGAGTAAAAAAAGTGGTTGTAACTTAAAGAAAGAGTTTTCTATAGGGTTTTCTCATTGAGGTGATTGCTTTTAGGTGAGAGAATGGTTTCTTCTCTGGGTTGTGAGAGCAGAGGGTTGAGAAATGGTTTCTTCTCATGGTTTTGGGCTGTGATAGTGTGTGAGAGAGTAAAACTTGTAACTTGTAATCTTCAATTATAGTGAATTTGTTCATGTGATTTCATGGTTTTAGCCCAATTTTAAGGTTTTCCACATAAATCTTTGTATTGTGGTTTCTTACTTGTTTACTTTTGATTTTGCATTTATTATTGCATCTCAAGGAACTCGCATCAAGGGGAGTTTCGATCCTAACAAATATATGTGTGTATGGTGAGTCATGATCAATGAAGATTTGTAATTTTTTTCATTTTGTTAAATATTGAAGGGACTTGCCAACAACATCATCTGTTAGCAAAACACTGTCTGAATGGGGGTAGATCGTTCATCCTCCAACGTGGTTAGAGATGCCCTAGCTAACGGACTTGTATCCTCTGCTCATAGGTACTGTGTGCCGTGGGATGCCCTAGACACCAAGAGGGGTGGGGCGCATACACTCTTTGTAGGGCCCCACTCCCCTTTGTGTCTGGGGTGTCCTGCGGTGCACAATACCTAGGAGCAGAGGATACGGCTTCCTAGCTAACAATCTATCCAATGCTAATGTGGTTCATGTGAGAGTGGATTGTATCTGCTCCTCTTAACTCACGTTCCTCTCTGCCCCATGCCAGGGGGCGGGTACATTAGCATTGACAAGTGATTTTCACTTTTTAGGGGGGTGCATTTCACTTGTCGGCGCTGATGTGCCCGCCCCCTGACGTGGGGCATAGAGGAGCATTAGATAAAAGTTGGTTTCAAAAGTAGTAATAATGTTTTTGTAATCAGTGATACACAATCTAATTTCATTGGGACACTTCTCTAGGTTGCTACACAAGTAGCTAGTAACTTCCATCAAATCACCTTTAATTATCTTAGAGGGGGGGTGAATAGGATATCTAAGTTTTGGTTACCCCTTTTTGTAAATCTTGGGATTGATTTTATATTGATTTGTCTTTTTAATTTAGCCCGTGTGTGTGTGTGTTGCAAGGTGTTTACTCAAGTATTTTATCAAACACGTAATATGCAAGAGTAGTAATAAGCATCAAGGTAAAGAGACAAGTAATCATATACTTAATCTACAACAAGAGATTTATAGTGGTTCGTCACTAAGGCATCCACTCTTCTAAAGCTCACAACCGAGCTTAGGTATATTTCATTTAGGTACTATTACAACCTAGGTCAATATACAAAAACTTAACTACTTGCTCACAGGCAAGCTAAACAACAACATTTGGTGTCTCTGGCAAGTGTGTACTGCTTTCAGTATCTTCGGCAGGGGTAGTCAAGCTTCTGGTGTCTCCGGCGGAAGTAAAACAATCATAATAGTGAGTATGAATGTAAGGTTAAATAATCATAATAGTAAGTATGAATGCAAGGTTAACGCATAATGGTTGATGTTGCTAGTTGCTCAAAGTGGGGTGCTCCCTATTGAACTAGTTTGCCTTAGCTATCGACAAGCTCCAAGTTCTTGGCTGTAGTGCTCCTTGAGCTCAGTCAAATGTGAGTTTCCTCTTACGAAAAACTCATCACAAGTTATCTTCAATAGTAGTAGAGTGATATTCAAGTGGAGAGAAATAGAGAATGATTCTAGAGTATGATGTTAGCTATTCAAGCTCAAAACCAGTGGAGTAATAGTGTTTTTCTCAGTAGGGGAGGCTCTCAATATAGTAAACTTTGTAACCCTTTCTAGGTAGATTGGAGTATTGGAGACCTTTATTCTAATGGGAAAAGTTCACTTTTATAGAGGTGAGGAGCTCCCAAAACCTTTGGATTGAAATTTTTTAAAATGGGCATCTCTTTGGAGTCTTAGATTTCAAAAAATGAGATTCAAATTTCAAAAATCTCGCATTAAAAATCATGTTTTTATTTATTTATCCTAAAATACCATCACAATCGATTGGGAGATTCCTAATCGATTGTGGCTCAAGACCAGGCTCGCAATTGATTGTGAGATCCCCAAACGATTTCGGGTTTGGGAGTCAAGGTCCAGATCTGTTCTATAATCGGTTGCAGCCTAACTCTTGAGAGTCTTAGAATTGCTCCCAGATTTGGGTTGCAATCAATTGCGAGATTCCCAATCGATTATGTTGAGATCGATTGTGAGATTTGTAATCGATTCTAGCTCTCAAATTTTTGGGGTCTTTGTCTTGGCACTCTAAGAAGGTCACTCATTAGGCTTTTTTTTCGTTGGGTTTTGTGAGAGACTTACCACTATGTCTACAATGATTTTAAGATCTCAAAATGATATGCAATGTAGGCTTTATACCTTTATTGGTGGAGTAATTCCGAGGTAGTCTCTGGTCTCTTCTTCAAGTCTTTGGTCTTCCTTATCTTCATGCCTTGAACTTAAGAGAGCATAGGACACTTACAAGACACATACCACTACTCATTTGTTCATGGGATTGACATACATCAACAATCTCTCCCTTGTCAATTCCATGGTAAAATCCAAATACATTGAATTACACATTTTACATAATTTGTCAAGACCCAATTTACATGGACTCAATGTTACACAATGTCAAAAAAAAAAAAAAAAAAAAAAAAACTAAGCATCTTGCTCTTCATGCCTTGTGCTTTGAGTCATAAACCTTGCAATCACAACTACAAAACAAACACCTTCCTCATGCCAATTGAATAAGATACGAGCAATATAAAATAACAATTTCATGAGATACAAGAGGTGCTTTTAAGTTTTAAGTTTATATATAAAATTTCAGTTTTTGGTTAAGTGGTTTGGTTGCCCTCCTATTCAAGTGCTCTACTCCCTATGAACATGGTTGTAACTCTCCTTCTATGTGTAAAGTGACTCCCCCTCATTTTCATATCTCATAACCACTCCATCAATCAGTGGATTTGAACTATTCTTCCCCCCTTTTGACAAGAATTGACAAAATATGAAATCAACAAACTATAAGCCAACTAAGAAAGGAGAAATTGAGCAAGATAAAATCCATTAATAAGAAAATTGAAGTACATTATCCAGCTCTTGAGGCTACAATCAAACACTAGGGGACTCCCCTTGACAACATAAAAAAAAAATATAAGCCTTAAACATCTAAAGGGCCCCTATGGGGGAATATAGACAAACTAACAAAGAACTTAATGCCATTTTGGGCATGAATGCATCTATACAAAAATTTGCCATCATATATATATATATATATAACATGCCCCTAGGGCAAGAAGTGGGTAAACACCCAAGCTTAGTCACCCCTCTACTTAGGGTCCTCATCATCTTCTTCCTTTTTTTCTTCACCTTCAGCACCCTCACCATCGTCCTCGTCATCATCGTCATCATCATCTTCCTCATTATCAGGGATCTCAAAACCACCTCCACTAGCACCACCAGCCTCAAAAGCCACATCATCATCAGAATATGGGTCCTCCTGGAACTGAGGGCTTGAAACATCAAAGGTCTCCTCCTCCTCAGGCTCAGCATCACTATTTGAGCAATTGGTGGACTCCAATTGGATTGGGTGCTCATGATAATCTACATTGTGGCTTGCCACCAGCTTCCTTTGATTGAAAGCAAGGGTCTTCTAATTCTTCAGAATGCACAAGACCTTGCACACCAATTTGTGGAGAAATCCCATCATAGTGGACTTCATAGTGGCAGAGCGGGTTCTGGATGGCCTTGGCCTAAGAATGGAAGTAAAGGAAGGAGCTGCTGCATCTGCCTATATCAAGCCCATCTTCTTCAGGGTCCCATGATCCACTGCACCCCCTTCCTTGAGACCCTTGGCAGCGACCTTGAAGGGAACCTTCTCGGCTACCTTGATGCTCATCACTAGAGTCGGATAAGGCATGCTGCCTGTAAAGTGCTTCGACTCGTGTGCTTGAATCATCATATAATAGATGATCAAGGGCATATTGATCATTTGAGAGTCAAGGATGGCATTGATCAAATATGCAGTGTCATCGGTAAGGCTACTCTGATGGGTGGTAGGAAGGATATTGTAGGTAAAGATCCGGTGAAGACTTGAACCACTAGTCGACAGTCCTTGTGCTTCAATTCTTTGGCCCAAGCAATGAATTGACCATAGAGCCTCTCAACCTTGGCTCCCTTCTGCTCCACAGTGAGCTTGTGAATGGGGAAGATAATGACATTGTTGGTGACTCAAGGAACACCAAGCAAGTTGGAGATGGAATCAGAACTAACCTTCAAAACCACTCCATTCACGGTCATATAGAAGGAGCGTTGGTCATTGTTGATGTCGAAGAAGTTGGCATAGAAGATCCGCATAGCTTCCTTCTAAATGGAGCTGTTGACAGAGAAGAGGGATAACCACTGTCTTTCCTTTATTGTCTCCAACAACTAAGAGGTGCACAATGTCTCGGTTTCCAAAAATCTCTCATTGATGATGGATCTCTTGGAAAAGATCCTCTGGTATCTCTTAAAACACGTGGTATCTTGGTACGGAGAGAAGGAACTGATGTTCCTCTTCGAACATGGATGGGGTAGTGATTCTACCATTGGTCTCTTCCTAGGGTTCGGAGGTGGATTCAATGAGAACCACCCTTGGATGTGGTCTTCTTCATATGAGGAGGCATTGAAATGAGTGGAAGATTTAGGTTTTAAGAAGAGAAATAAAAAAATCTTGTCTAGGAGCTTTGGGAAGACAAGAAGACGAAAAAAAAAACAAATGAGAATGGGGAGAAAAACCCGTATAGTGCTTATTTAAATCGCATGAAAATACTTTCCTAAAAATAGCCTTCAAATTGATTGCTAGATTCGTAATCGATGCTCTCTAACAGACCACACGAAGAAAACATTGGATTGAATGTCGGAATTATGCACCACAAGCTCATAAGAAGAAAAGTTC
>JAOXJP010295180.1:0-32929 GCA_025762735.1 Platanus orientalis | reverse complement strand
CGTAGTCCTAGGGTGTTTTTTGGAGAGATTAGGGTTTAATCTGATTGATCTTTGGGTGGAGTTTGGATATTGACATTACATTTGTGACTAGAGTTTCCTTTGAGAATGTCCAACTATTTGGGGGTCAAGGGAGGTCTAAGTTCTGACTTTGGCTTTAGCTGTAATGACCCCCATCTGACTCCATTAATTATCCCAAGTCAAAATTTAGGTACTAACAGATGCCCCCCTTAGGTATATGTGGCGAAACCACGTAGCAAAGGAAAGAAGTGTCCAAATTTTGACTTGGCTAAGATAGTACTTTCACCTTTGTATCACTCATGGGTCTTAGGTAAGTTGTTTTATAAACCTAGAATTGTTTTGGTTGATAAAACGAGATCTGTTAAACAGGTTTCAACCTTTTGGGGCTGATGGTTTTTGTAAACATTTTGTCATTTTGAAATGCCTTATTTGATAGAGAATCCATTCAATCAACTTTTTATAGTTCTTTTGAAATGAATCATAGTTTTGTCAATACTTTGAGACTATGTATTAGCTGATTGAAAGATTCTCCATCTTTTTGAAAATGAGGCTTATCCATGAGTATACTTAAATTACTAGTTCTTTCTCTACCCATGATGGTGTTACTATTAGCATATGCGCTGCATCGAGAGACATGTAAGTCATTGACATAGAGTGTAATTGCTTGAAAACCTTACGGAAAACAATGTAAAACTCCAATCATGCGAAAGCTATAAATACATGCAAATAATACGAGGTATACAAATTAGAATTGGTTAAGTATGTTTTATGTTTAATCAGAATTGATTATTATGTGATAAATGCAAAGATTTGAGAGGATATGTTAAAAATGTCGATGAAAACAGAGACTTGTTAGTGATGTTAGTTGTTAGCTAAATGTCACTTTGCCTCCCTTTTTATGAACCCATATTTAATCGTACGTGTTAATCATGAATCAATTGTTTCATTTGCCCCTGCTCTGGACAAATGTTACAAACTAAAAGAGTCACATAGCTTATATGGAGTGAATTGTATCATTTGCCCCTATTTTGGACAACTGTTGGAGGATTTTAATGAATTGTATCATTTGCCTCCATTTTGGACAAAGATTTCATAATTTGTGGAGTAAATTGTATTCTTTGCCTCCATTCTAGACAAAGTCTATAGACGGAGCGACTCACATTGTATCTTTTGCCCTCATTCTAGACAAAAGGTTACAGACTAAAAGATTTTGAATTGCATCATTTGCCCGCATCTTGAAGTTGATTTTAATGCTCCAGTCTATTGGTCTACTTCCCCAATTCCATCCCACATCAATATTAACACATAATTTTCCCAAAACAATCACTAAATCTCAAGTCAATATTTTGGATCCACAGCGATCAAATTTTAAATATCAAGTAAAATATGCTTTGTATTTAATCCAAAGTCTTATTGCTGAAACATGTTATTTAAGAGTAAACATATGATGTCACCTTATATGTGTGCACCTCCTACAAACACGTGGCTAACCAACTCACCCATCAAGGGTTTTCAGCCTTTTCCCACATCTTGGACTAGGCAAAGCCCAAAACTTAAACCACTGAACGCATCTTCACCCCTGATGTGGTGACCTATAAGCAAGAACCAATTGAACCTTTCTCTTAATTTTTCTAGTGCTTGCCTCTAGATTGGTTAAGAACAATGATTGATCATTGATTGCTCTGGTTTTGGGCTACGTAATGCAAATATACTGATTGGATAGGTCTAGAACAACGCTCTGGTGAGCCATGTGTAATATATAAGGTGTGGGGATCATCATATGTTCACTCGTTTAATATTAATTTGGCAATATCATTGCCTACCAAGTTTGAATGAATCATGTAACTGAAGCATATACATCTTTGATGTAGGACCAGACGCGCGTAAGATCAGTTCAAACACCATTGAACCAACTATTGTTAATGGAATTCACCATTAACAGCACCTTGGAATCCACAAAAGCAAAGAACAATAGGTTGTTGTTTTGCATCCTGCATCAGCCTACAACAACTGGAATTTTGTAGGGGAAAGCAAATAGTTACCCAATGGGGGAGGGGGGGAAAGGGTGTGGAGAACAATGAAAGTTGCTGCATGATTTTACAATTTCAAACTGCACTTCTTTGCCCATTTTCTTATAAATAATATCGTATCCTTAGAGAACAGGACCTGCTTTGCAAGATTTAGGTGAGATCACTTGATTGGTGCTACAAGTGTGTAGACCAGAAGCAATGAGACCACAACAATGGCACCAGCCAGAGTAAACCTTGGACTGGTCCATAACATGAGGTTCGACCTCTCTGTTCTCTTGATAGGATCAACCTCCTCAGATGGTGGATAGTTGGAACGCTTAGGATTCCAGGTCACGTACTTATTTGGATTGAACTCCGGAAACAGGGTCTTCTTCCCTTTCTTCCTAAAGCTTGACCAAGCCTTGTCCCAGTCTGTTGAGAACCTATCACCTAATAGTGAATAACTTGAAGGAAGTTAGTCATTATCCAAAGAAAGGGAAACATAATATACAAAAGGAAGTACAAAATATGGAAACTTGTTAGATATGTGAAAATTTTGCGATGAAAATGCTGGTAAGAGAAATTAGCAAACAATAGAGTATGAATTCATATCCATTTTGGTGCTTATTCTTCCTCAAAAGTTAAAAGCTCTCTGCATTTTGTGTATTGTGACAACAAAGGTTTAAAAGTGCATAGAGTTTGTCTCTAAATGACGTAGGCTCAAATCTTAGAAGTGGGTTGTAGAGAGCTCATAAATGGATAGCTAAGTATGTTAGGGTCAAATGTTACTGTGTTTATATTCAGGTGGGCTTCTATGTTTGCAGTACTTTGTATAAACAGATACATATGTCCCACCAATTCTTGGATTGTTTCAAATATATCCGCAACATCCAGCAGTCCACAACCCTCAAAAGCCAACATCCAATTGTCCCCCAACCCTTTAAAGCCCAAATGTCTGCAACTACCTACCTTGTAAATAGAATTGGGCCCATTGTGGATTGAAAGCCTGTGACTCCTTGTTCTATGAGTGACCCTTCGGAATGAGTGCAACTCAAGCCCCGTATAGGACAGCAAGCAAAAGCCCATTGAAAGGAATGCAGGATCATTGGCCTAAACACTCTCTTTGTATAAGCCTACCTGAGAGTTTAGATGAAAAAAAAGAAGAGTTGTACATTAAGGAGAAGACCCATATGTCCAAGGATTACAAGGAATAGAGATCAGAGTTATCTACAAAACAAATAGAGGAAGATCATCTGCAAACAATCTTTTTTCCCTTTCTTCTCTAACAGATCAGTCAAACAGTAGGTATTAAGGCCACTTGGTTCAACTTGATCTAGTGGACATCAGTAAACCTTTGGGCTATTTGTCAGACCCAATTTCCTGAATCATATCAGTAAGGCTACGTGGCTTTTATATCAAATATTTAGAAGAGTAAATCTCCTTTTTCAATAGAACAAGTTATATATTGGACAAAATTAAATCAAACCCTTGACTTGGGTATTCAGAAGAATTGATACTTCTCCATCAGAATGTGCAAATCATACACTGACTTTGGTTGAATACCGGCGTTAGTGTAGTCAAATCTCTTGCACAATCCGTCAAAGACCTCAACTATCATCACGAAAGCCAGAATTTCCTGCACCTCCTTGACTCGGATTTAGTGGTATTCAACTGAATTTCCTAAGGTGACCTATGATCAATAACCCTGCCTCAACCTAAAAGCTGATGATTTGAAATGTCTGTTAAGGGCCTCTGATCCCTAGTTTCCTGTTCTCTACCTTTCTCATCCTACCCAACCCAATTTTGTTAGGCCACCACACCAGGGACATCATGATTCGATGGTGCCATACTTGGCAGTATGGATTGGATTCTGTGGATTCGAAAACATATTGGATAAGATTGCCCAACATTCCTATCCAGGATAGACACAACTGAATGTAGAAACACAGCGGACTGTAATAGACTCTAGTAACAGCCAGGCAGGAGCATTGAATGATGATTTGAGACTGCTCTTCCATGGATGGGGGATGTGTAATATTCTCTACAAAAACAATAATAATTTTGTGGGCATAAGATACCACTCCAATAAAAGACCCAGCTATGAAAATAGAGCCAGTTTTCTTCCTAATTGAACAAAAGAAGGTTTTATCCTCACTTCACCCCTAAGCTCCTTAACAGGGATGGAAGTCATTGATACTTGCCACCCTCACCTTAACCCCGACCAATCTTTCAATAGAAGGTCTTATCCTCACTTCACCACTAAGCACCCCAACAAGGATGGAAGTCAATGATGCTTGCCACCCTTGCCCTAACCCCGACCAATCTTTCATAAAATTGCCTCATGTGAGAGTCAAAGGAAACTGCCTTTTCTAGCCAACGACTCCAATATATTCTACAGGCTTCTCTAACAGGTAGAAACAGATGAATATTTTGCATGAGAAATTGTGGGAGAACACAACAGTCAATCAGCAAAAAGTCTGCTAGACAAATGGATGGACAACACTGGAAATGCTTAAAAATCTGTGAAGTTAGAAAATCCTCAAATCAGGATCTTAAAACTCCAAAACAAGGAAAAAGCCTGTAAACATGGCTCCAGATGTGCAATCTGAAAACAAGATTATGGAGTCCCAGGAACAGAATCACCATTTAGATGCTACAAATGTAACCAGTGAGGAGAGAATTTAAGATATAATCAAACAACCATTATAGTTAATTTACAAATTTGTGAGCACATTAAAACTATTACTTTTGTCATTGTACCTATGTTAACTGTAATGAGCATGCCAACACAGGGCGTGCGGAGAATGACAATACTTCCAAAATAGGGTATGCCAAGAAGGACAGGGAATCAATTTACCATACTCGGTTAAAGGGGATTTTGACAAAGTAATTCCCAACTGTATATATCTTGTAATGTTCGTGAATATTCTTTGAAAAAATTTTATAATCTCTGTTTAGGAAACTCACCCCAAGTGTACAGCTTTGAAGATACAGTTGTAATCCTTTGTAATTCTTTACAAATGCCAACATATTATTCATCATCTCCTCACAGTTGTGAGAGAGAACCTATCTATTATCTTCACATTCTTTATGGTATCAGAGCGGCACATGCCTGAGTGTGATTTACCGTCTTCTAATTGACTTTCTCTCTTCAATAGCATCATTAACCATAGATACTGTTACACAGATTACTTCTATGGTGACATCAAAGCTCACTAAGAAGAATTATCTGGCTTGGAAGGAATAAATCCTTCCATTGACTGAGACTGCTAAGTTATTCAAATCATATATTTGCTGAAGTGAAGGAACCACATCATTTCATCACATCAAATGAAATAAAGCCTGCATACATGAGCTGGAGAAGAGATGATTAGATGTTGAAAAGTCTGATTTCTGGAATCTTAACAAAAGAGGTTCATGGCTTCATGATTGGACTTGATACAGAAAAAAAGATCTGGTTATGCCTCAAGGAAACTTTTTCAGGTGCTTCCCAAGCAAGAGAACTCAGACTGATCCGTCAACTCCTAACCATTCAAAAAGGTGACCAAAACGTAATGGAATATTTAAAATCTGTTAAAAAAATATTTGTGATGAATCATCTTCAATGGAAAATCCTCTCAGATAGGGATAAAGTTTTTTGGACTATTAATAGTTTGGGTCCAAGGTTTGATAGTTTTGATGATGCTATCATGGCACGGCTTCCCCTCCCTACTTTCTCCGAACTCTCTGCTTCTCTTCTTGCTTTGTAATAGCAAGCAACAATAAAAAATTCAGCAATACCATACACGTCCGAATCTCAAGCCTATAAAGGCCAAATACAAAACAAGTCTAATAAGGGTATCAAAAATTGGAAAGAACAAGGAAATGCATCCTTTGATTCTTAAGGGTGTGGATTTACCCAGCCAAAGAAAAAATCAGAAAACCTGGTCAGAAACAAACAAAAATGGTAAACAGAATACCAATCAACAGGCAAAAGGCAACTCATTCTCTTGTACCGATCTTCCACTGTGCATAATTGGTAAGAAACCTAGACATGAGCTCTTTGGTGCTGGCCTTGTTTCAACCATACATATCAGGCTAAAGAAATATTGCAAACACTAACCGCTATGTCGATCACCGATCCATACGATTCAAAATGGATCCTGATATTGGTGACACCTCCCATATGACGAATAATGCAGGTATGCTTCATTATATATGTCCTTATATCGGTTCAGATAAAATTCTTCTTGGGAACGGTAATGCACTAACTATAACTCATATTGGTAGTACTGGTCTTGCAACTTCACATGGAAATTTGAAATTACAGAATGTTCTGGTAGTACCAAGCATTACTAAAAATATGCTATCAGTTAGTCAACTGAGTGATGATCACTCATGTTTATATGAGTTCACTTCCAATGGGTTTGTGATCAGTGATCAGCAGTTGGGTATGATTTTCGCGAGGGAGCTTAGAGATGGTGGACTATACACGTCAAAAAGGGAAGCAACAAACAAGGTGTTCTATTCGTTAAGACATATGCAAATTTCAATAGACGTTTGGCATCAGCATTTAGGCCATCCCTAGGAGAAAGTGGTTTCTTTTCTCAATGCTAAGAATTTTAATTTTGTTACTCAATGGAATAAGAGTAGTTCAATTTGCTCTAGCTGACAACTTGGAAGGAGTAGTAAACTTTATTTTGTTACTACATCTTCTTGTTTAGACATTTTAATAAGATTAACTGTGATCTCTAGGGTAATATACCTATTGCCTTGGTTCAAGGCTTCCGCTATTATGTTTAATTTGTTGATGACTACTAACGATACACTTGGATGTTTCCTCTGAAATCTAAATCCGACTTCTTTGAATGTTTGTTAATTTCAAGAAGATGATTGATAATCAATTTGATGCCGAGATTTTAAAAAAAAAAAAAAAATCAATAAGATGGTGGTGGTGAATTTGAGAAAACTGAATTTCTTCAGTTACTTCTTGATAATGGCATTGTGAGGCAACTTTCATGTCCTAAGACACCTGAGCATAATGTTGTCATTGAACAAAAGCACAAAAACATTGTTGAATTAGGGCTATCGATGCTTTTTCATAGTGGTCTTCTTAAGACACCTGCATGTGTTTGGCTGCCGTTGCTATCCATATTTGCGAGATTACAAAATAAAATTCTCCAAAACCTCTTCCATGTGTCTTCATCGGGTACAATATTCCCCACAAATGATATATATGTCTCTTTCCTGAGATTAGAAGAGTTCACATTTCAAGACATGTAATATTTGATGAAAATACTTTTCAACTCACTAATATCTATACAACCTCTAGTGGTGATTCTTTACAAGGGGAACAGTTATTACTTCTACCTTCTCTAAATAGGCGACTTATCTACCCAATGGGAGCCACCCCGCACCTGATGTTGTACCTTCTCCTAATATACAACCTTTGTTATGGGATGAGAGCCCCAACCAAGGATGTACTTCTGGCCCCATCAACCAGACCTCATCAAATTCATCACTTTCCCCAAATGCATCAATCACTACCTCCATTTCATCACCTTAACCGACCCACATCTCACATAGTTCATCTTCTTCTATGTAGGACGCTACAGCCACACCTCCTACTTTCAACTCAGGTGACGAAGGACAATCTGACTATAGGTCTTAGATGGACTCTGCACCATAGAACTCTACCATAGTACCCCTTCCTTTGATAATTTTGGGTCTCGACATCGCTAATATAAGCTTGTCATTCAAACCAAGGATCTTGGTTTAACACTCACCACTCTATGAAGACTCGAGGAAAGTCTCGTGTAGATCTTCTTTATTTATCCTCAATTCCAATTGAGCCAACCACTATACAGGTTGTAGTTCTTCATCAAGGATGGTTCACTACTATGCAAAAAGGAGATACAAGTCTTGCATGCCAACTCAACATGGGACTTGGTATCACGACTACTCGACATGAATGTTGTAGGCTGTCATTGGGTTTTCAAAACGAAGTTGAAATTTGATGGTACTTTTGAGAAACTAAAGGTCTGTCTTGTTGCTAAAGGCTTTGATCAAGTATCCGGTGTTGACTTTGGCAAAAGCTTCAGCCCAATTACCATCACCCTTACTAAGGAATGGCCTATCAAACAATTAGATGTAAAGAATGTTTTTTTTCATGACTTTCTCGAAGAACATGTGTTTATGGAACAACAGTATGTTTCATTGACTCTGCCACACCTCATTACATCTACAAACTTCGGTGCACCCTCTATGGTCTCAAACAAGCTCCCCACGCCTGGTTTGATTGATTTAATCAATATCTACTTCAAATTGTATTCCACTACAGCAAGCATGATCCCTCGTTATTCACATTCCACCATCTAAAGGTGTGATTCTATTACTTCTTTATATTGATGATATCATCCTTACAGGTAACAACTCCTCTCTCTTGGATGCCTTTATTCACTACATTGGGAAGGAATTTGCTATGAAAGATCTAGGGAGTCTATTATTCTTTTTAGGCATTGAAGTCCAATCTACATCTACTAGTTTACTCCTTTCTTAAGGGAAGTTTTCTCGTGATATTCTCATTTGAGTTAAAATGTTTGGTTGCAAACCAATATACACTGCTCTTGCAACTAAGGTTGAGAGTGTTCAACACTCTACTCCTTTCCCAGATCCAAAACTTTATTGTAGTTTGGTGGGTGCCTTACAATATCTTACCATTATTCGATCGAATTTCTCCTATATCGTGAATCACACCAACAATATATGCATACTCCTACACTAGTACACATGCAGCTTGTGAAGCGCATCCTGCATTATGTTTGTGGTACTTTGAACCATGGGATTTTTACTCATCGTCACAATTCGTTTGACCTGTATGCCTTTTCTATTGTGAGCTGGTTAGGTTGTCCTACTACTTGATGTTCTACTATAGGATTTTGTGTGTTTCTTGGCTCTACCGTGTCTCATGGATTGCTAAGAAACAAACTATTTGACTCGGTCTAGTGCCAAAGCTGAATACTAGTCTATGGCTGGTACTGTAGTAGAACTCGCATGCCCTTCTTACTTTAGGACATCAGCATTCCACTCCTTCAACTTCCTACCTTATGTTGTGATAATGTTAGTGCAACGTATATGTGATCCTGTGTTTCATGACGGCATGAAACATATTGAGCTTGATTATCATTTCTGTTGGGTTAATGTATTGAATTTAACCTGAGATGTAACCCGGATGACAATCCAGAGAAAAACCTGAATATGAGAATTTTTTATCCGTATTCTTGACCTGATTTGGGGTCTGGATCTGACCTGCAGAGAATAGGGTTTCTGGGTTTATATTGGGGGGTTTCTCGATTTTTGTGTCACCACACCATTCATTGTAATATCTTTTTTTATCATAGTGAAATCTCTCTCACCGTTTTTGCCCGGGATTGTAGATTCCAAGCCTAACGATTTTTTTGTGTGATTTCTGTTTCCGTTATTTTATCTCTTCTATTTTGTTGCATATGATCCCAAATCTAGGCTTTCCGCACAACAATTTCATTCCGTTTTGGTTGCTTTCAATGAAGCCACTTCTACGGACAAGATATGTCATGTGATCTATGAGATATGTTGTGTGATCTTCGCTTCAAGTTGCTTGTTCATCCTTCTCGCCTCAGCTTGAGGGTGAGTAACGACCATGCCAACACAGGGTGTGCGGAGAATGACTATACTTCCAAAACAGGATATGCCAGAAGGACGGGAATCAACTTACCATACTCTGGTTAAAGGGAATTTCAACAAAGTGATTCCCAACTGTATATATGTATATATCTTGTAAAATTCGTGAATATTCTTTGAAATTTTTTCTGTAATCTCTGTTTAGGAAACTCACCCAAGTGTACAGATTTGAAGATTCAGTTGTAATCCTTTATAAACACCAACATATTATTCATCATCTCCTCACGGCTGTGAGAGAACCAAACCAATCTATTGTCTTCACATTCTCTAAACTGTTCGTTCTGTCTAAAGCTTTATGACGCAATTCTAAGCACAATAGAATGAAAAGAATACCAAGAATCATGAAAGAGAGAGAGATCCAAACCCAAACCCTAGTTGCAGGAGGCTAAAGATTACTTGCCTTTGCTGCTGTTGTTGTCGTTGTTATCTCCTTTCCGTGGAGGCTGTTGAGAGTCCTTTCGTGAACACTGGGGTTTGATAGGCGAAGAAGAAGGCCTCTGTTTTCTCGTTCTCGACCACAAATTTCGTGCCGTTATCCTTCCCAGTTGAAGATCCATGCAACCGGTTCCAGATTTTCTCTGTCTGTTTTCCTTTTCTCTTTTTTTATCAAAGAGATTGAAGGTGTTTTAAGCGTAGAGGAGCCCTCTTTCCCCATCTCTTATCACAGTGGAAGAACATGAGACTCATATTCCTCCAAGTCATCGTTGAGCCACGTGGCAATAATAGGTTGACTTCCCTTGTGGGCACCAACTAACTGAGTACGGAGGGAGAATAGCCAATCTTTTGGTGAGATTGTGAGGCAGAGTTTGATTCATCTCCAGTTGACAGGAGATACATCACACACCCACTAAAAATTAGGTGAGAACAAATCTTGTGAGAAGTATGAAAACGGCATCAGGGTACGGACACATCAACGCCAAAAAGTGATAAGTGCCTCCCAAAAAGTGCAAATCACTTTTCGGTACTGATGCATCAACCCCTCTAGTGCCGTTTTCACGGTCCTCACGAGATTCGTTCTCACATAATTCAAGCCCTCACACACCAGTACCAATATGCCTAACCAAGTAACCATAGTTTTGAGAACCGAACCGGCCTTCAAACGGTTAACATGTATGGTTCAGGCCCAACTGGGTTGACCATTGGTTTACCAAAAATGTAATAAAATACCAAAATAAAACATTTCATGGAAAGGGAATAGGAATATGGAAATATGCATTTCTATTTTTTTTTCTTCTTAATTTGCTAAAAAAATAAAAAATGATTGCTTTTATGAGAACCAGATTCGTAAAAATCTGTCAATTCTCATCGGCTTTAACCCGTTATATGCGGTTTTTGGCATATTATAGTTTAAGTTTCTATAAAGCCGTGCAAGAAGCCGGTTCTGATCAAACCAGGTTGGACTACCTGATGTAATCCCATTTCCAAAACTACGTGCCTAACAAAGGGTGTACATTGGAAATTTAAAAAGGTTGTTAAAGTCAAAGTTGGTTGCACAGGTTGCGAGTGTTAAAAAAAGTAGAGCAATAAAAGAGTGTATTAGGAGATACAAGCAAAATATGGTAGTGTTACAGGAGACAAAGAAGGCAAAGATTGTTCAATCCTTAATGCATAATACTGTAGGTAGTATTTTATCTTCTTGGGTTGAAATCCCTTCTTGTGGTTCTACTGGAGGGGTGTTACTTGTATGAGATCCTTCAGTGGTGCATAAGTTGGAGGAATTGGTGGGCTATTTTTCCATCTCTTTAAGGCTTTTAGATGTTTCGACTCGTTTTGAATGGATGTTCACAGTGGTGTATGGGTTATCATCTCTTTACAATCGTCATTTACTTTAGGAAGAATTATTTGATATGAGAGATTGGTGGCAGGGTCCATGGGTTATGGGGGAAGATTTCAATGTAATCAGATTTTCTCATGAAAAGAATATTTCATCTTAGGTGGCTAGAAGCATGTGGGATTTTAGAGTTTTTGTCAATAAGTGTGCCCTGCGAGATTATCCTCTAACTAATGCTCAGTTCACTTGGACAAATGGGCGCGATCCTTCAACCCTTTGTAAATTAGATAGATCCCTTGTGTCAAGTAAGTGGGAGGATCTTTACCCCTAGTTCTTTCAAGAAGGTATTCCGAAAATCACCTTAGATCATTGGCCGATCATGCTCAATTCCTTTAAGCTCAATTGGGGCCCTTCCCTTTTTTGGTTTGAGAATATGTGAACTAAGCACCATTCATTCCAAGATAATATAAGGAAGTGTTGGGAGATTGATGGGGGAGGGGAGTGGAAGGGTTCTGCTTTATGAAGAAGCTCCAAGTTATTAAGAAGAATCTTAAACAGTGTAACATCAATTCATTTGGTCAGCTTTCTGAAAAGAAGGAGATTTGAAAGGAAATCCATGCAATTGACATCTTGATGGATGCGCAAGGTGCGGTTGTTCCTCCAGGAACGTTAAAAAAATAAAGGAATTGTTAACTAATTTGGATGAAATTCTCAAGTGTGAAAAAAATTCATTAAAGCCAAAAAGTCAAGTTTAAATGGTTAAAGGAGGGGGATGGAATACCAAATTTTTCCATCGGATGGCAAATAGAAAAAATAGGAAGAATTCTATCTCGAGGTTGGTGATTGAAGGTGATTCTGTGGAGGATTTGCATAGGATTAAAGAGGAAGCTATTTGGTATTTTTCCGATCTTTATTCTGTTGTTGAGGGCCCTCATCCGGTGATTGACAATCTATTTAATAAGACACTCTATCAGGCAGAGGTGGCTTCTTGGGAAGTGGTTTTCTCGGAGGACAAAATCAAAGAAGCAATTTTTTGGATTACGAAAGATAAATCCCTTGGTCCAAATGGTTTCTTAATGTTAGGGGTGAACACAACTTTCCTAGTGCTTATTCTCAAAAAAAGAGCGGTGGAATTGAATGACTTTAGACCCATTAGTTTGGTGACTGGCCTCTATAAGATCATCGCTAAGGTTTTGTCTCTAAGGGTGCAGAAGATGATGAAGAAGGTGGTGGATCCCTCCCAGGGTGCTTTTGTGAAGGGAAGACAAATAACGGATGGCATTCTTATTGTTTCGGAATGTGTAGATGGGATCAAGAGAGAAGAGATTTGGGTTGGTCTGTAAGATTGACATGGCTAAGGCTTATGACCGAGTGAATTGGAACTTCCTAAAGTGGGAGCGCCACAAAAAAGGTTTTGGTGACATATAGATTAGCTAGATTATGGGATGTTTGGATCACCCGCATTTTTCCATCATGATTAATAGGGCATCTAAAGGTTTTTTCAGCTCCTCCCGAGGACTCAGGCAAGGCGATCTACTATCTTCCTTTCTGTTCACTTTGGTGGCCAATTCTTTTAGTGCCCTAATGGAACCCGCTAAGTCTACCTCTTTAATTGAGGGCTTAGGTGTTGGGAGGAATGGTGTCAGGGTTTTTCATCTCCAATTTGCGGATGATACTATTTGTTTCATTCCAGACTCTATGGAGCAAGTAACCAAGTTGAAGTACATCTTAGAGATCTATGTTATTATTTCGGGGCTGAAAGTGAACTTTTTGAAATCAAGTATAGCCGGGATTGGTGTTGATAAGAGTACCTTATGTCATTATGCTTAATTCTTGGGATGCAAGGTGGAGTAATGGCCTTTGAAGTATCTTGGGATGCCTCTGGGGGGTCAGAAATCTTGTGAATTTTGGGATCCGGTGGTGGAAATGATTAATAAGAAATTGATTGGTTGGAAAAAATCCTACATTTCTTTGGGAGGAAAGATCACTTTGATTAAAGCTGTCATGGCAAACATTCCAGTCTATTATATGTCCATGTTCAAAATGCCAGCAAAGGTAATCAAAGTGCTAGAGAAGAGTCAGCAGGATTTCTTATTAGAAGGCAGGGGGGATAAAAAGATGCATGTGGTTAGCTGGGAGGTAGCCAATTAGCCAAAACCTTATGGGGGCTTAGGGATTGGGAGGCTGAAGGATTGGAATTCGGCATTGCTTTCTAAATGGTTGTGGAGATTTGGGACTGAGAAAGGAAGTTTATGGCATTCCATTATTAACAACAAGTATGAATGCCATCCAAATGGCTGGGACATCAATCTCACTCCTTGTTGTGCCATGTCTTTGACCTGGAAAAATATTATTGCTATTTTTCCTACTATTGCTCCTCATTTCAGGTTCTCAATGGGGAATGGTCACTCCGTCCACTTTTGGAAAGATATCTAGTGGAATGATTGTTGTCTCTCATCCGCCTTTTCCCGACTCTTCAGGTGTGCTTGCTAAAAAGAGGCCAAAGTTTCTGAGGTTTTATCTTATTCTTCTAGTGAGTTGTCCTAGAATTTGCATTTCTCTAGAAATCTTTATGATTAGGAAGCGGAATGGTTGGCAACCTGAAAGCTAACCTTAATAAGGTGTTTCTTTCTTCTATCTTTAAGGATCAAAGAGTTTGGGATTTGGATTCCTCCGATTTATTCTCTTCTAAGTCTGTGTTTAACCTTTTATTCAATTCTAATACTTTCTGGCTTTATTTTTTGATCCATAATATTTGGAAGCCTCCTATTCCCCCCGAATAAAAGATTTCTCTTGGACCGTGACCCTTAATCGAGTCAATACCATGGACAACCTACAAAGGTGTTGCCCCTTTTGTGGCCCTCTCTCCTCATTAGTGTGTTCTTTGTGGTAAAGAGGGGGAGTCCCCGAATCACCTTTTTCTCTCATGTCACTACTCTAAATCTGTTTGAAATTATTTCATCGATAATATAAACATTGCTTGAGTGATGCCGAGAGATGTGATGAATTTTTTTGCCTCTTGGAATGGGAGTGGACTCAGTGAGAAAGGGAAATGTTTTTGGGTTGCTTTGGGTCATGCGGTTTTATGGAATGTTTGGAAGGAGAGGAACCTCAAAATCTTTGAGGAGAAGTATAGACCCTCTCATGAGTTAATTGATTCAATCATCAAGGAAGTTGGCAGTTGGTTATATGTCACTACGGAATTCCAAGGCATGGTCTTAGGAGACTTTATGAGAGACTGAAAAACTTGCATTTCGACTTCGTCTACTAGAAAAAGCTTTGAGGGGGTAGCTGGAGGCCTCCTTCCCCCAGCGTACTAAAGCTTAACTTTGATGATTCCTCTTTGGGCAATCCTAGGCCAAGTAGCTTTAGTTGTGTTATTCGTGATTTCAAGGGGGAGATCATTAGAGTGATGGCAGGGCCCATTGGTGTTGGCGACTCCACAAAGGCTGAGGTTAAGGGTCTGCTTATGGGTCTGTAGGCTTTTTGTGATTTTTATATGTATGACTTGGAGGTGGAAGGTGACTCATCTGTGGTGATTGTTTGGGGTTTGGGTATCTCTAATGGTTCTTGGAAATATTCTCACTTGATCTAGAAAATTGGAATCCTGGTAGACCTTCTTTGTATTGGGTTAGTCCATGTCCCAAGATCCCAGAATGGGCTTGCCGATAAACTAGCTAAATGGAGGGTGGGTTTGCCTAGTATTTTTACTTCTAATGTAATGCCGGATATCTCTTTGTAGCCTTTGGCCTTTTTTGGCATGCTTCTAATAAATTTGTTATTTATCAAAAAAATATTTTTTACCTGATTCAAGAGTTCAAGAGTCTAGTCAACCCAGGGCTCATTGGAGTTAACTTGGAGAGTCATGACACTTTTTATTTTTATTTTTTATAAAATATTTAAAAATTACATATAATATCTTAGATTAAGTATTTATCAATGTTTATATGTTTATGATAAATATGATTATCTTGAATTATTATAACTTGAAACTCTCAAAATAAATCAAACAAACTATTAATAGTCTTACTATAAATAAATTCAAAACTAATGTCCACACTAAAGAAAAAGTACTATTACTATCAATAATCTATTAAAAAATCAAAGTACAATATTTCAACAGAAACATAGAAACAAAATACAAAAACCTAAATTTTAAGGTTTAAGCTGCTTTACCATATTAGTCTTTCTTCTTCTATATTCTTCGCTCTCTTGTTTCTAGGGTTTTGAATATCTTAAGGAGCTCACTTATTGGAGATTTAAGGAAAGATACCCAAGTCCAAAAAAACTTTAAGACTTCTTATTGTGTTCAATGATTAAACTCAATTGAGGCAGGTATATGTCGAGTCAACAGCATGACTTGACTCACTAGGTTCAAGGGTCAGGATTTGAGTCAATGAGTCAACACAAGAATAGTGGCATATGAAATTCATGTTGGATTAGTATTGGGGAAAGATCCGTAGCATTGGCATGTTCTCTCTCGTCTCAAATTGGAAATAAGTAAAATAATAATTAATAACACTAACGTTCAACACCTAAGCTAAGTTGGCTTGTTTTGTGCCTTGAGGCCCTGCGATGGATGATTCATCATCTGACTAAGAATCTTCCTAAGAAGAATCTAGACTGGAAGCATCCTTGACTTTGTTGTTTACAGTAACAGCTTGTCAAGTGGGAGAATGAGGACCGTCGGATCAAAGGCATGAACTATAACATAGAGTTGGAGGCCTAATTTGTGGTTACCATGGATGGAGAGGATCTGCCACACCTTAAACAGTAAGTCTGTGTCTCCATACCACAGGCTGACACATGATGGTTTTTTGAATTTTGTGCCTCTTCTAAATAGAGAACAAATGTTCAATTGAACACTTTTTATGGTATTAACCCTGTAAACCTCATTTATATGGGCATCTGTTTTTTTTTCATTTGAAAACTGTTTTTACAGTTTTAACCCTACACACCTCATCTTTTGTGCGTGTGGACAGAGGGACAGACAAATTGGGTTTAGCAGATCCTTTCCCATTTCAATATTGCAGTCCAACGGTTTTTACAAAAATTCAAAAAACACAACACTCTTATTTATTCTGAATTTACTCAATTAAATATTTTTTAAAACTTTTTGTTCTTTTAACCCCACCAATTCCTTTTCTCAAAAGCAAGTGAATGCACGATCGATACACTTCTAGGGGCTGCATGGGAGAGCACATTGGTTATTACAATAGATAACAGTGATAAATCAGTTCAAACTGATTTTTAGCCTAGTTAATCCCTTAGGTGAGAGCATCCTAAGTTGGGTCTGAACCTCTAAACATGAGAGACATGGCAAGTTAGGGAAGTGCAAGCCCATGGGCTACAACAACAGCCTTATCTCAACTACTGGAGGTTGGCTACATGAATCATGCTCTGCCATCCCATTCTATCAAGGGTCATATCTGCCATTAAATCACAAGTTGAGGCAAAAAAAAAAGGCCAGGTATTACAGGCTCAGACTCCAGCTAAAACGATTCTGACACATTGCATCTTAAGTGCCAGTCAAATCTCCATGTGTGTGATTTTATCAAAAAAAGCAAAGCCCAGGTTGTGTGTGTAGTCCCACATCGGTGGGCTGGGTTTGTGTGTCTGGGTATGAGGGTCTTCAGTTTCACGAAAAGCTTTGATCACTTTTGGTTTTAACTGTGGAGTTCCCCAGTGTGTGTGAGTTAATAAAAAAAAATTCCATGTCACCCACTTTCCACATGGCAACATTCTGTGCAATAGCCCACCATGTGAATTTTTTTCCAGCCTTTTTTTAATTACAAAATTCAAAAACAGTCAAGCTAATATGGTTGGGGTGAAAAGCGCTCCGGATTCAGTAAGACAACTTAGAGAGTGTCTAACGTAAGAATGACATCAGGGCTGACACATCAGTGTCAAAAAGTGAAACGCATCCCCCAAAAAAGTGAATATCACTTTTTCGATGCTGATGTGTCAACCCTAATATCATTCTTACTTTAGTCACTAAGTTGTCCTACCAAATCCCGCCTCAGTGAAAAAAGTGCAATACATGGTGAGCGTGGTGCTGACGTAGACAATCTTAGGGTACATGTGCCTAATCCGAAGGGATCCCTATAAGATGGGCAATCTGAATCTACCATGTCAGCCCTCCATGTAGCATAAAACCATGTTGCTGCCAACCTCAAAAGCTCTGCAGCATATTCAGGGAAAGCATCTTTCCAAAAATCTTACCACATGCAGACCTGACGCACTGAAAATACAAGGCACAATCTCCACACTGGTGAAGTTTCTGAAAATGAGCTATGATGATGTAAAATGACCTCACCTAGTGAGATTCTAAAATGAACTCATTTCTATTTGTATAAAGAGACCAAGATGAGTAGATGACCACATTTTTCTAATGAACTTATCAGTTAAATGCTAGACAAAACCAAAATTAAATGATTTCATTCCATGTGGATTTCTAAATGCAATCGTAAGGGTATTATTTCTGTATATCAGCAAACATGAAACTTTATGTTCAATCCGGATTCTTTCTCATAGCTGCACAGCTTGGCAAGATGACCATGGAATTGAAATTACCACAGAACAGTAAACCACAAACATATACACCCTACAAGATAAGAAATAGTCATTCAGATTATAAACACAAATCTCTACAAGAAAGAAGGGGAAGAAAGATTAGAAACCCAAATCAATACAATATGAGGAAGCATCCTCAGGCTATTTACAACCTTATTAGGGGATACAGAAAGCTGATAAATTTATTCCCACTTATTGATCCTCTGTAATCACATCCTGGTGGCGAGAACACACAAGAATTTCCATAGAATTCGTACAAAAAAGAAAAAAAAAAAAAGGCTCAACAGGAACTGCTGGACGCTTAACATCTTTAACTCTAGTAATTGGTTCTACTTCCTATTTTTTATGAAGGGAAAGCAATAAAAAATAGAGTTCATGCACATATTGGTTAAAGAGCTTCAAATTAAAAAATGGACCCAAGTTATATGGTAAGGATATTTCCACGGAAACCAAACAATATTGCTTATGTGAAAGAGAACTACAGAGGAGATATTACAGGAAATAACACTGAAGTCAGAAAGTTCTCAGCAGTTTAACATCGTTGACGATCATTGTTCTGGTTTGCAGCGACAGCTACTGCTGCACTTTCTACAGTTTTGGTGTTGGCATCATATGATGATAGAACCTTCCTCTGTACCCAAAAAAAAAAAAAAAGAATCATCAACTAACAAGGCTATAGAAGAATTATGCACAGGATTCCTACATTCTTAGCTAAAAAACAGAAGATGAGCATAGACAACGCCTATTCACAGGAATCTTTCTGCTGGCAATCTTGGGTCTTCTCTTGTTTTTCTAAAGATTTTATTGTGAATAAGGTCAACAAAATATAGAATTGGGCAAGGAGGTGGTTCATGAGACACTGCTAGTAAACCCCTTCTTGGACCTAGGTTTACATTGAAACAAAAGGAACGTAAAGAGTATATATATAGATATATAAGGACATATTTAGTTCATTAACCACAATCATAAAGTTAAAATTTTTATCTTGGATTCCTAGAAAATTTAGAGGGGAAAAATATTTTAATTCCTCACAAGAAATTGAACACGTGTTCAAAAATCTTATAAAATATTATAGCTCACAAACTTCATGAAATATTATAGATATCTGCAAACAGATAGTGAAATCTTTTGTTTCTTTTTTCCTTTTTCTTCCCCAAGTAACATACTCTCAATTACAAACAGCTATTAACATGGAATAAAATCTCAACTAAACTGGTTGAGCTAAAGGAGGTCATTTCGGGAGTGTATATCCAAATACAATGTGACAGTTATCATTGTACAAGAGACAAAGAAAGCCGACATGAATCTAAAAATTGTGAAAAGCTCAATGGGATCAAAATTATCAGAGTGGTGCACCCTTCCTGCAATTGGTACATCTGGTGAAATTCTCATTGCTTGTGATTCGATAGAAGTAAAGAAAGTCGATGAAATCAGGGGAAACTTTTCGATCTCAACTAAACTGATTGAGCTATCTTTTGGCTTCGAATGGATGCTTACTAGTGTTTATGAACCATGTAGACTGTAAAATCGATCCAATTTTTTATGGGTATAAGATCTCAATGGAGAGGGCCATGGGTGGCGGGTGGAGGTTTCAATGTCATTTGATTCACACATGAAAAACAACAGGCCCAATCATGTCACATGAAGTATGAGAGATTTCACATCTTTTGTGAACCAATGTGATCTTCGGGATTCCCCTCTATCTAATGCCAAATTTACTTGGACGGATGGTCAGGAAAACCCACTTCTATCACAACTGGACAGATTTCTGGTTTCCAACTACTAGGAATAAGTGTACCCTTTTTTTACTCAAGAAGCACTCCCAAAAATTGTTTCTAATCACTGGCCCATAATGTTGAATACTTTAATAGTGAACTATGGCCCCCTTCTTTTTTTATTCGAGAATATGTGGGTCACTCATCCTCACTTCAAGGATAGCATTCAAACATGGTGGAATGAACATATTGTGGAAGGTTATGAAGGTTTCCGCTTTATGAAGAAACTACAATACTTAAAAGTGAAACTACGGGTATGGAATAAGAACACTTTTGGGTGGATTTGTGAAAAGAAAGATTCTATTTAAAGAGAGGTGGAAAGCCTAGATCGAAAAATTGAAGAAGATGGTTCCCTTCCTCCATACCTTGTGGAAAGAAAGAAGTAATTACTTGGGGAAATAAAGTGTGTCATTTGTAAAGAAGACATTCATTGGAACCAAAGAGCTAAATGTAGATGGTTGAAAGAGGGTGATGGGAACACCAAATATTTCCATCTGTTGGCAAATAGAAGGAAACGCAAGAACATTATTTCTTTTTTGTCTATTCAAGGTCAAACAGTGACGGATTTTGGAAGGATTAAAGATGAGGCTATTTGTTTCTTTTCTTTTCTATATAAAAAAAGAAGGTGGGGAAAAACCTAGGATTTCCAATCTTTTCTCTTCCCACATTGATGAAGAGGCGGCCTGAAACTTGGAAAAACCTTTCTCGATGGGTGAATTACAGAAGGCGGTCTTTTGTATGAAGAAAGACAAGTCTCTTGGGCCCGATGGTTTTTCAATGTTATTTTTCCAAAAATGTTGGGATATCATCAAAGAGGAAATTATGAAAGTATTTGCTGAGTTTTATTCAAATAGTGTCACATGAAAAGGGGAAAATGCGACTTTTCTTGTATTACTATCAAAGAAAAATTATGCGAAAAAACTATTGGACTTGCGGCCCATTAGCTTAATTGGTAGTTTGTACAAAATAATTGCAAAGGTTCTATCCTTAAGGCTAAAGGAAGTCATGGAGGGGAACGTCCTTAACACTCAAAATGCTTTTGTACAAAGGAGACAAATACTAGAGGGTGTGTTGATTGCTAATGAATGTGCAGATTGAAAAAGAAAAGCAAAGGAGCCTGGGTTAGCTTGCAAGATTGACTTCGAAAAGGCCTATGGTAGAGTTGACTGGGATTTCATCAAATGAATTCTACAGAAGAATGGTTTTGGGGAAAGATGGGTTTGATGGATTTCCGGTTGTCTTGATCACCCTCACTTTTCTATTATGCTCAATGGCACCTCGAAAGGCATTTTTGAATCTTCCAGGGAGATTTTCCAAGGCGACCCACTATCCCCTTTTCTTTTTACACTTGTGGTGGATGCACTCAGTATTTTAATGAACAGAGCAAAAAGCAGGGGGATCATAAAAGGTTTTCACATTGGCAACACGGCTTTTTTGTAAACCATCTCCTGCTTGTTGATGACACAATGTGCTTTATGAGGGATGATGAATCTCAAGTTAGGGAATTGATGGATATACTCATGATATTTGATACAATATCGAGCCTTAAAATAAATTTGGCAAAAACAACATTAGTAGGAATTAAAGTTGAGGGGGATGCGTTACATCAATATGCTCAGATGTTAGGATGTAAGACTGGTGAGTGGCCTCTCAAATATTTGGGTTTGCCATTGGGTGGTGTTCCTCGATCTATATCTTTCTGCGAAGAGGATAAAAAACGCTACCCTTAACCGTTGCTAACCACCGCCCCTTGTTAAGGGGCGGGCACATCAGCGCTGACAAGTGATTTTGCACCTCCCCAAAAAGTGTAAATCACTTTTCAACGCTGATGTGCCCATATCCTGACATGGTGCGGCGGTTAGCAATGGTTAAGGGAAGCGCTCATAAACAGATCCCATCTTTTTGGGACCGGGTTCTTGAAAAGATTCATTTTAGGTTAGCTGGTTGGAAGAAATCATATATATCAATGGAAGGCACGATTACTCTAATCAAAACAGTACTATCTAATTTGTTAGTGTATTACTTATCTTTGTTTAAGATGTCTTCTAAGGTCATTCACCAAGTGGAAAAGTTCTAAAGGGATTTTCTGTGGGAATGAGGCATCGAGAGAAATGATCACTTGGTTAATTGGAAACAAGTATGTCTCCCCAAAACCAAAGGTCGATTGGGAATTGGAAACAAAAAGCAAGAAACATGGCACTGATGGACAAATGGCTATGGAGATTTTCCTCAGAAAGAGATGCTTTATGGCATTCCACAATTTCACAGAAATATGGATTCCACCCCAATGGGTGGGATTGTGCCCCATTCACCTCTACCAATGGATCTATCCTACAGAAAAATATTTGTCAGATACATCATTTATTCATGGCATTCACCAAATTTGTCCTTGGTAATAGGGGAACTATCAAATTTTGGAAGGATATTTGGTAGGGTGAAACTAATCTTGCTTTTCTATACCCTCGGTTGTTTCGCATCTCTTCTCAAAAAGAGGCAATGGTGCCTAACATTATCTTTAATTCCACCAATGGCTTATCCTAGAACTTTCTTCTCACTAAAGAGTTATTCGATTGGGAAGCACAAACTGTCACTTCCCTATTAGATTCCTTTCAGGGTGTGTTTCTTTCAAGATGGGCCATGGACAAAAGGATTTAGATCCTCGAGTCTTCAGAGAAGTTCTCTTCCAAATCCTTCTTTAATGCTCTCTCCAATTCCCATTTGGTGGAGGAACCTTTCCCACGTCAAATGGTTTAGAAACTAGTGGTAGTGCCAAGGGTGAAAGATTTCTCATGGACCGTTGTCCTGGGCCGTATTAACACAATGGATATGCTTTAGAAAAGAAGACCCTTCACCCTTCATGTATTTCTTTCCTCAATGGTGCCTTTTATGCAAAGGTGATGGAGAATCTAGACATCACATTTTCCTACATTGTCCTTTTACCTACAAGGTATAGATGCATTTTATATCAGTTCTTGATATAAAATGATATCACAGCTATTCAATTCTTGGTGGAGCCATGGATAAATGATAGAATCAAGCTCTTTGGGGAATGTCTAATTCATGCTATTTTATGGGGAGTTTGGAGGGAGCATAACAACAGAATCTTTAATAATAAGTTTAAAAGTTATGAGGAGGTGATTGAGGCCATTATTAAGGAGCTAAGTGGTTGGATGCTAGCTACGATGGAGTTCAAAGGTTAATTTCTTTTTGATTTCCTAAGAGATTAGGTGACAGCCATATCTTGTTCATAGTCAACCATCCATGCGCCTTTGGATTATGCTTGGAAACATCCGCCAGATGATACCTTGAAACTCAACTTTGATGGGGCATCTAAAGGAAATCCAGGACCCGCGGGGTTTGGATGCGTATTAAGAGACCACAATGGTTGCATATGTAGAGTGTTCTGTGGACCGCTCGGTATTTATAACTCAACAACGGCTAAAACTCTTGTCATGCTCTTGGGGCTAAGACAACTTAAGAAAATGGGTATTGTTGGGTGTACCATTGAGGGGGATTCGGCGGTGGTAGTTGGTTGGGATCAAGGCAAGGAGTGTCAATCATGGAGAATGTGGCATTTAGTATATGAAATTAGAAAACTCTCCTCCGAGCTTGGTTGCTCCTTTTCACATGTCTCCCGAGAGCAAAATGCAAAGGCCGACAAATTAGCGAATTGGGGTGTCAAGCAGCCTTCTATGTATTTTGGTTATGGCATCCCAGTCTGATTTGCGTGGTTGATTTATGTTGTTGTACCATTATCTTATCTTTTTTCTTCAATAAAATTCGTTTAATTATCGGGAAAAAAAACATGGAATAAAATCTTACTAACAAAAAGGCAAGTTCGATGAATGCGTAAAGGCAAGGGCAATATGCATATATTATTTTCTCCTTCTTCTTCTTCTTTTTTGATGAATAATCCATGTATGTTATTCGTCTAAAAATACTTCTAAGAACACCCAAAGATACTATGCTAAATGTTTGGGTGTTATGAGGCTTGTCCTCACAATGTAGTGAATAGTTATGAGTGACCCCATCTATGGTAAAAGGAATATCGTCACCAATTCACCCAGGGTGGACAATTAGAATTCATTTTTCTCTTTTTGAATTAAATAAGGAATTCTTATAAGACCAGCCATTCTATAGAAAACAGAATGTTGGGCAATTAAGAAACATGTCCATAGAATAAGAGTAATTGTGATGAGGATGTTGAAATGGATGCACTCAATACTAGGATCTGGTGCAACTTAAGGGATCCCCCAATAGGTCACAAGATTAGGAAAAGTGGACTGATGGTTTAGTTATTTGCAACCAAGATCAATGACTGCACCAGTGAAAAGGTGTGATTTGTTAGAAGGTTCTAGAAGGAGAAGGGGAAGGCCAAAAAAGACATGAGTTGAGATAGTGAAATATTTCAACAACTTATGTTTTAATAGAGATATCGTACTAAATAAAGTGGAGGTAGAACAAGATTCCCAGATGGATGGGATAAGGCTTCACTGACTGATAATCAGATTGATTGAACAAAGGATAGACTAATTTTGTGTTCATTTATAAAACTCATTACTTGTTTAATATTTTATGCAACCCACATTATCTTGATTGTACAAAAGAAATTTTTTGTTTTGATTTAAAAGAATATAATTAGTTATCATTAATAGATTCGGTGATAGAATTATATATGATTCAAAATCGAATAAAAAGAGCTCAGTATTTTCTATACTACATGATGGTAAACGGCATCCAAGATCAACAAGATCTCCTCATTAACTTCAAACCTAGTCTCAATTAAGCATTAGTGATCGGACGCACCACTTAGAAGAAGATCAAGTTAAATGGACTGCTACATCTTCAGGAAAATTCACACTGAAATCAGCATAACAAATGATTAAGAATTAGGGAAATAAGGTGGATACTGCGGGTTAATATGGTTTACCATCACATTTCTCATGATAGCTTTACATGATAGAATTAGGACTAAAAGACTTCCAATCAATACAAAGCAAATTATGCAAGCTAAAAATTCTGCATACATTTCAATGTTGCCTATGCTGGAAGCCTGGATTACAACCGTGAGGATATTTCTCATCTTTTTTCCAATATTGCTTCTTGTTGGTAATATGTAAAAAAAGATTATAAGAATGTTCTACTCTACTTTAAGACTCTGAAAATTCACAGCTGAGTAAAATTAGTTTATGCGTACCTTTAGAGGTTGTAACAGCTATGATTGTGAAGCTGGCCTACGATAATATGCTTTATCACATTTGGAATGAGCATAATGAAAAGTGATTTAATAATACCAGCCGAACAATATCCCAAGTAATCTGGTTGATTATACTTGAAGTCCACTCCAAGGTTGCTGATATTGAATAAGCTTATGAAGATATTTCAACAACTGTGTATTGATGAGTTAGAACATTTCTTTAGCAGTTCCATCACGACCTTAAAAGACATGTCGGTGGCAATGTCCTCCAATTGGTTCTATTGCACTATCAATTGATGGGTCGGTGTCACCAATAGATCAGGATATGGGGGTCTGGTCTTTTAAGAGACAAAAATGACCCACCAATTCTTGCTTTTATGGAAGGTACACAATAAACAAACATACTGCGGGTGGAAACATTTTCAATCTTTGGAGTTCTTTTGGCAATGCAACATGGATATAGCAATGTCCAAATCTCTACAAACTCCAAAGTTGCAATTGATATCTTGCACAAAAAAGTGTAATTGTCCATGGAAGATCTTACCTCTTCTTAAAAGACTGAATTTTTGTAAGAGAACATGTATGGTATATATACATATAGGAAGGAATTTCTTGTATAGTTGAGGGTATTTCAATATTTTCCCTGTATTAGTATGCCATATGGTTTACCATTTGTACATGAAGTGTGAACACTAAATACAGATCAGTGAGAGAAAATACTCTCATATTTCACCACATGATTTCTTCTCTACTCTCATCTATTCGTATTCTTCCTCCACACATAAAACACTATTCTTCAGTCTTCTTCACTTCTACATCAAACAATTTGGTATCAGAGTCCAGTATTACCTGTTTATCACCTAACATGAATAAAAAAGACCAAGAAGTTCGCTCATGTCTGACGTACGAATTGCTGATGCCAGCAGGCTGTACAAACAATACCAGTGACCTTGTAAGTTGATCATAGTTTTTTATTTAACCTTATTTTAGATGAGTTTTGTTTGGAGTTTCAAAGTCGTTTGGAACTGTTTAAGTTTTTTTGCACAATGTTTTTGAAAAATCAAAAGAAAATCTAGATTTGGGGAAAGTTGTCAATCCGTTTGATTTGGGGTTTCTTGATTCATTAGGATAGTAGATCCTACTAAAAGAAAAAAAAAAAAACGTGCTGTTTGGTTGAGATCTGAGAGTTCTATGAAGTTTTTCCTAATATAGTGTTAAAGCCCCATACTATATTTCGATTTTCTAACTATCTTTGCATGCTGCACTTGCAACTGGTAGGGTAAAACGATGATGGTTGATAGTTGTTTGGAGATGTGTGGATGTTTCCTATTCTCAATTGCTAATGTTGGGAGTTGTTTTTATGTGTGTTTGTGATGTAAGGGTTGTAGAACCCAATGTTAGCGTGATTGGAGTCTGTGCAACTGTATTGTGTTGAGAACAAGGACAGTACAATCCTGTGGTATTCATATGGTGATTGACAGTGCCTTAATTACAGCTGATTGGTGAGAATCAGGCCAGTGTTTCTGTTGATTGCATAATCTCAGTGAATAAAAAAAGGAATCAAACATAATGTTGGAATTGAGCCAGGGTTTCTAATGCTTCAGGCAACAAAGGTTTGACTGTGTGAGTACCCATGGAGACCCTCCTCATTTGCAAAAAATCACTACTGTAAAGTTACAACTATTTGCCATGGTTCAAGTCGTTGATGTTTATGCATAAGGGGAAAAGGAAAGTTAGGGCATTTGATTGGAGCTACAAAGGCCCCTAATTTTCAAGAGTCTGGTTATGTAAAATGGGACTCAGAGAAAACTAGAATCATGTTATGACTAGTACGCTCTATGCAATTGGAGATTAGTAGTAACTATTTGTTTATGAATACAATCAAGCAGATTTGGGATGCTGTGTCTCAGACTTTTTTAGAGCTAGCAATATAACTTGCATGTATGATTTGTGACAAAGTATCATACAGTGGAAACAGGGTGAACTTTCTTTTATCATTTTACTACTCGTCTCTAAAGTAAATGTGAGAAGAACTGGATAATTACATAACTTACTGCCCAAAGTGTGGAAGATGCCATCAAGTACAAGAACTTGTGGAAGAGACTCAAAAATATTTAAATTGTTGGATGGGATGAATCCAAAGATTGAACAAGTTTGTTGGTATAGTGAAAAAAACCCTGAAATTCCACGTGATGGGATATGAACCTAAATCACTCACGATCCATGCAATAAAGAATTAAGCAGTAGCAAATAAATCAACAATCACACAAGACAATGATTTTTACGTGGTTCGGCCAAGATGCCTACATTCATGGGGAAATCCGTTTTTCACTACATGAGAAAAGTAAAGGATGTACAAAGCTCTCACCCTAGAACATGGTTCAAAAACTCGGATCGTTTAAACCCAAAACCGATCCGGGATCGGATCATGGATCGGCGATTCAAGTGTGGATCGTTCAATCCAAAACCAATCCAATGTCAAAAAATTCCCAAAAAAATCATAAAAATTATTATATATTTTTATAATACTTTCTATAAAAAATTTGAAAGAAAAAACACTATTTTAGGTATGTTAGGTGCATCATACAAGAATAAACATGTTACAAGCATGTATAAAGATCAAGATTGTTTATTTCTTAAGCAAACATCCAAAATGATTACTTCTAGACTTTTAGTGCATAAAAACCAAGGCATATACAATAACATATAAACATAATTGTAGGCATGTTAAGTGCATCATACATGTATGAATAAGGTTTTGAGGCTCATGAAGTTCAAGATTGTAGTTTACTTAATCAAACATTCAATATGATTACATCTAATACATAAATGCTAAACTATATATAGTATCATGCAAATAAAGATAAAAATAAAATAAAATAACACATGATTCGTTGTTCTCGCCGATGGGTTGGTGAAGCTTGATCTAGCTTTGTTTGGATCCCTTCTATTACAAGGGCAGCGAGGAGGGGGGGCAATGCTAGGCGGTTCCAAAGAGGGGTGACATTGGTGGGCTTAGCCTTCCCTTGCCAGGGGTTCGAGGGCAGCGCCCCCATTAAAAAAAATTTGTATTTTTTACATGAAAAATATAATTTAGTAGCCAAATCTAGAGCATTCATTATAAAATCAGATTTAAGGGTTGTGAATGTTTTTGTTTTTTTTTGGGTGGGATTTACCTCTTAAATGATGATTCTTTAGGATTCTTAAAAGGAGATTCTTTGAGAGAGGTCTTTTGTTTTTTTAAGGCAATATAGGGATCGTCCGATCCATAGGTCGGATCATCTGATCTGGCACCGGATCGAACGATCCACAGCACAAGGATCGGACAATCACATTGAGATCGCAAGTTACAACCCAAGATCAGACCAATCAGATCCAATCCCGATCCGGATCGAACGAGTTTTAAACCATGCCCTAGAATCCAAACCCTTAACCTTGTTACACCCTTCTCCCTCACTTCTCTTAACCCTGTGAAAAAAACCCCTCACCTTTTCTCACAACCCGAAGAAGACCCTGTTTTCTCACCTTAAAGAAAAATCTCCAAAGAGGAAACCCCTGAGAAAGATAGACACACTCACAATACAAACCAATCTCATATTATATAAATATTTATTTTAGTCTTATGGGGCCCATTGAAAGAGCATCCACACATTTGCACTCTCCTAGTTGGAGAAAGAAACCAACTCACATGAA
Organism: Platanus orientalis; assembly: GCA_025762735.1. Taxonomy (NCBI): domain Eukaryota; kingdom Viridiplantae; phylum Streptophyta; class Magnoliopsida; order Proteales; family Platanaceae; genus Platanus; species Platanus orientalis. The sequence goes on along the minus strand of JAOXJP010295180.1, from coordinate 4,195 downwards.
AGTTTCATTTTGGCTATAAACTTGTTAAAAACCCAACAAAGTTCAAGTACAGATTCTTGGGAAAGAGCCCCTACCCTTTATGAATGATGCTTATGCCAATTTTCATAGAGGAGAAACAATGCAATACCATGTTACAATCTTCTTTTGTGGAGAGATATGCCTTGGTTTCATACTAACAGTGAGGTGGTTGAGGTGGAGTACTACACGAGGCAGAGGAGCAGGGAGGTTTGAAAATGCTTTTGATGATAAAGACGGTGTCAAATGTGAGCACTGTGGGTGTATGAGGCACACCAAGGAGACATGTGGGATCTTCATGGATGACCACAAAAATAGCAATCCCGATCATTTTCCTAAGGATCTAATGGGGGAGGTAGAGGAGGTGATAGATTTAGTGACCGTTCTAGTGCACATACAATGATATTTACTTTCTCTAAGCATGTGTCAGCTACTATAGCCTCGTCATATAGGGCAGCTGTACGTGAGGAGATTGAGTCTCTCCATTGGTTTGTGACTCACCTAAAGCCTCTTTCATTAGCATCCACCTCCTTTTGCTAATTAGGTACATTAGCATCAACTCCTATTGCCTTTGTTCCAGTCTCTAGCAGTCCCTAGATCATTAATTGTGCTTCTCATCATATGATTGGTATGTCATCTTTGTTCTCTTCGTATCACATATTTGTTATGATCAAGATAAAGTTAGGATAGTTGATGGATCACATTCTCCTATTATTGGTAAAGGAAATGTTCCAACCACTCTTAACCTTCTTTTATAATCTGTTCACATTAGCCACATCACCAAATCCTTGAATTGTAACGTTATTTTTTATCCTTATTGTGTATTTTGAGATTTGGTGTTAAGGAAGATGATTGGTAGGGGACATGAAGAAGAAGGGCACATACATTTGCTTATTCAATTCAACAGATTCCAACGGAGCAAGGGCGTAGTAGTAACCTTTCAACAGATCTCTTTTATAGTGGCATTATCGTCTTAGCCACCCACCTTTTTCCTTGTTAAAAAGAATGTTTCCATAATTACTTACTTCTTCTTCTATTGTTCAATGTGAATCTTCGTTACTTTCTAACACTATAAATTTGTTTTTCAGCTAGTAGTAATCAAAGTGTGATACATTTTTAATAGTGTATTCAGATGTGTAGGGGCCAACCCCAATTGTTTCAATGTTTGAATATTGATATTTTGTCACTTTTGTGGATGATTATACAAGAACTACAATGGTGTACTTGTTAAAGTGTAAAAGTGAGGTTTTATTTCAGCTTTCAAATCCTTTCATAAGATGATCATGCCTCAATTCAATGTCAAACTTCATATTCTCTAGTCTGACAGTGGAGGAGAATATATATCAAATGGTCTCTCTTCTTACTTTAATGAGTTTGGTAGTGTTCATCAAACTACCTATCCAAGTTCGCCTTAATAAAATGAGGTAGCTGAAAGGAAGAATCATCACCTTATTTAGATCACTAGGCTCTTATTGTTTACTATGCATGTGTAATGCCCTGGACCCATACCACTGGATATTGCCTGCTTTACCTAACCCCGGCTCACGGTTTTAAAATGTGTCCAACATGTAAGGTGTTGTGCCCACATATAAGCATATCTTACCTTCTCTAGCTAGGCAATGTGGGATTAAACCATGGCATCAACCTCATTCCGACCTTATAGAACACACACGGGGCACTACAGTCCACCCCTCTTATGGGCCACACGTCCTTGAGTGGAGTACAGCCCACATAGCGAAGCAAATTCGGTTATGATACAATTGTATTGTAGTGCTCCATGTGTGTACGTACTACAAGGCTGAAGTAAGGTTGATGCCATGGTGTAGTCCCACATCGCCTAGCTAGAGAAGATCATCCATGCTTATATGCGAGCACAACACCTTACATGATGAATGCATTTTAAAACCGTGAGATGGGGTTAGGAAAAATGGGCAATATACAATGGTGTGGTCCAGGGTGTTGCAATTGATATAAGAGTCAAATCTGCTTCGCCATGTGGGACTAAACTCCACACGAGGACATGTGGCCCTTAAGGGGGTGGAATGTAATGCCCCATGTGTGTACTACACGGTCAAAGTGAAGCTGATGCCATGGTTTGGTCCCACATCGCCTAGCTAGAGAATGTAAGCTATGCTTATATGTGAGCACGACCCCTTATATGTTGGGACACATTTTAAAACCATGGGCTAGGGTTAGGCAAAGCAGACAATATCTAGTGATGTGGGTTCAGGGTGTTGCAACATGTTCCTAAAACCAATTGGTCGGAAGCCCTTTAAATTACTATATGTTTGATGAACAAGATGCCCTCTCATGTACTTCTTTTTAAGTCTCCTCTTAATCTCCTTTCTTCACCTTCAAAATAGTTTCATCTTTCCTTAGATATCTCTAGATGTATTTGTTTTGTTCATGTGCCAAAGTTTGGTTGTACTAAATTGGATCCTAAAGCTCTCAATTGTGTCTTTATTAGATGTATGACAAGTCAAAAAGTGTACACGTGTTATCATCCTCCTACTCGCAAGTGTTTTGTATTCCATGGATGTGAAATTATTTTACTCCACTCCATTATTTACTCTATCAAAGTAAGGCTGCAAATTGGGCCGACCCAACCCGATCCTCAACTTGTTCAACCCGAAATTTGCACGGGCTAGGCAAGCTTGTTGATGCAGACATTGGAGTCAGGTGGGACCCACATGTGGCTTGGTGGGATCCACGCAATGAGACACATGGAGAAACATCTTTCGGACACATCATAGTCTTTTGGTTTATTAGTAATCTTTTTAGAGTTTTTTTACCGTTTTATTTAATAATTTACGAGTTAATAAAGTCTAAAACATAGGTGGCTTTTAATTTTTGTTTTTTGGTATTTTCCTAATAAAGCATTATTGCTAAAAAATATTGGTTGGGTTTGCTCCCACAAGTGGTATTTCTCCTTCTTCAAGTCTTGTGCCTTTGGCTTGACTTAAGAGTGTACAGCTTGAGTTTTTATATAATTTCATATAGCTAGAAATATTGGAATAACTTGAAATTCGATATACATTCTCCACATATACGTCAGAATCACCTCGTCAAATTTCAGAATTTTCCGATACATGACCAAGAGTATTTTGGTAATTTTAAGTTTCCACCCAAAAATTATAGAATTACCCTTTTGGGTTTATTTCTCCATCTTTTCTTGTTTCAATTCTTCTAAACTCCTCTAATCAAGTTTTTTCTTCTCTTTTCATTCAATCTTTTAAATTCCTCTAATCAAGTTTTTTCTTCTATTTTCATTCAATCTTGATTACTTAAAGTTCAATTCTTGGTTCTTTAACTTTATTCTTGTTTTCGCTACATATCTCAGGTTCTATTGAAATTCTTGGCTATCATTCTACATCAACTTTGGTATTATCTCCATTGTGTTGCATCACTTGTGTTCGGGTTGGGCTTAGTTCGGGCTTAATGTTAGGCCCGAAGTATTTTTTAGGCCAAGTTCGGGTAGATGTAAAAAACCCAGCCCGACCCAGTCCAAACAAGGTAATTATATAGCTAATCTGAAACTTTCAGTAAAGAAAACAGGATAAAGAAGGTGTTTCGTGAGTGAAAGAAGCCTTACCCCTTTTCCTAACTTTGTCCAGAAAAGGCGGCCCTTTTCAAAACCTCCTAGTTGGCCCTTTCGAGGGCCTCCTTCCCTATACCTATATATGAGCACATTTCCTATCCAGGATGGTGTCCAGTGCACCAAGTGACTTCATTTGGAATAAAATGGGTAGGAATTTCAAATTTCATCTAACCCCTGCCCATTAAATTCCATGTGAAGTCATTTGGTGTCCTGGACAGAACATCTATTTTATACATATATATATACTTGGCATGGCTTGTTTCTCAAAAAAATTAAGTGGGGGCTGTTGAGTTTGAGCTAGCCCAAACTCGGCCCGAAGCCCATATTTCTTGAATGGGTCAAGTACAGGGTTGAGAGCCCAGGCTCAGCCGCTCAAGGGCTGTAGTTCAGTTTGGGCTTAGGCTGCCTTAGCCCGACCCGATTTGTAACCTTACTTTGAAGCCTTCTCTTCAAGGGGAGAGTTACAACGAAGAGATGTCTTCTTAGTCCTCCCTTTTACTTGTTCCTTCATATATATATATATATATAGGGGTGGGCATGGGCTGGGCCATGGTAGGCTCTGGCCCGGCCCTCAAATTATAG
>JAOXJP010295169.1:0-18577 GCA_025762735.1 Platanus orientalis | reverse complement strand
ACGTAGCACTGAACTCTAAAGATCTCCATGGCTTTCGGAGTTAAGCCCAAAAACTTCCTGATATGCTCTACTCAGGCTGCCACAGGTTCAATGAAGGAGACTAGGTTGCCTCACCAGAAATGGCTGAAACCATTGACATAATAAATTGCCTTTCAGGTATAGGAAAATGTCAACATCATTCCATAGTCTATATATCATGACAACCACATTTAGAAATTGGTTGAAACAAGTATGTAGCATTGATCCTTCATGATCCCTATGGTTTTCAGAATAAGCCTAAAAACTTTCTAACATACCCTGATTAGGCTACCGCAGGTTCGGTGGGGGACTCTAGGTTACCTCACAAGAAATGGCAAAAACCGTTAACATAGCAGATTGTCTACACGGGTATAAACAGATGTTGACATCGATCGATAGCCTATATACCATGACAATCATCTTTAAAAATTGATTAAAACAGATATATAGCATCGATTCCCTAACTTTGTAGAAAGGCCTTCATAGATAAACCGCCTATTTGGGGTGTAGGTAGGCATCATCACTTCATAGCCTACATATTATGCCAGTCACGTTTGCATATCGAATGGTTGAAACAAATACGTAGCACCAGTCTCTCGAGATACCATAGCTATCAAAACAAGCCAAAAAAGTTTCTCATAAGCCCTATCGACAATCCCTAAACCACAAACAAATTACCATATAACATCCTGGTTATCTGGCATAGTTAAACGTTGCACCTCGATTCATAGCCTATGTATTATCTTAGCGCTAATACCATTAGGGAGTTATACATAATACATAGCATTGGGTTCCTTGTTATCACAACCATGGTTTAAAAACTCATAATCGGAGTCAAAATCGATCCTGACTGATTCCCAATTCAGATTGGCCGATCTGGGCCGATTTGGAGTTGACTTGGTTGATCCGGTGCAAAAAAAAACCTTAAAAATGAATTGAAATTCAAAAGTTAAAAAAATATAAAAAAATTATAAATTTTAAGTCGATTCTCGAGTTGGATTGGCTAATCCAAGCCAATCCACACCCGGATCAGCCGATTCCTATGTTGGATCAACCGATCCAACTCAGAATCGGCCAAGTTTTGAAACCATGATCACAACCCCCACAGCTTCTGGAGAGAGCGCAACATCTTCAGTCCCGACAAGTCCTCTACCTACCTTCTATCAAAGTCGAGACAATTGTAGGGTATGACCCACTTGTGATGTCTGTTTATTAGGACATAAATACGCATCACAATTCAATCCATAAAGTTTGTAAAATTCCTAAGGTCATAACTGGATTGCTGTCATGCTTGAAGAATCTGCCTCGCACCAAACGAGTTACTTGTGAGAAAAACCCATCACTACTTCTCGAGAAAAAACTCATAACATTTCTCTGCACGTCCAATCAAGCCACCCTTCCAGTTCAAATTTTGGCACAACCCAGTCCATACTTTTGAACGGCTTACCTACATCGGCCATTCTAATTAGTATTTTATCTGTCGCATGATTTACTAATAACTACCCCATGACATTTGCTCAGCGTCGGACAATGAGCAATGCCACACTTCAATCCATCAAGTCTATGAAATGCTAACTCTAACCATAATGTTTTTCTATTTATAGTCTAAACAATTTTCAGGCTTGAGTAGTACTTCTATAGCACAGGTTACTTATGAGAAAAACCCTTCCATAGCTTCTTAGGAAAGAGCGCAACAACATTTCTCTATAAGTTTTGACGGTCACCGCTCAATAGACCAACCTATTAGCACCGACCTTGGTGACGCTTGCTTATTAGGACATACGCATTATGTTATATTCACTTTCAAACATTGTGTGTTATACCTACTTTAGCAAAGACTGGGTTACTATCACCTAAGCAAGGCACAACACCCAATCCTACGGGATCTCCCCCAGGCTTTCGGAGAGAGTCATATAAATTCTCCCTTGCACGTCACCCCACCTTGGCAATGTTTAAGTGGAACAAAAATATTATCATAGATCAATCCATAGCCTATGTAGTCATTGCTTTATGGATGCATAGCACTAACCTTCCAAGGTTCCATAGCTTTTCTAGAGAGAGCTCCCAAAATCTCTCTATGAGTCCCATAAAATACAACATTTATCTAAATGGGATGAGGGCAATGATGTAGATTGATCCTGCTATATATAATGACCAATGTAAAGCCACAGTGTCTTCAAAAGTGATATTTAACTCATATGTACCATGATTGATGTAAAACTGAGTAGTGTTTAATCATGACTACATACATTTTCCATAGCTTTTCTAGGGAGAGCTTCACTAACATCCCTCATTAAGTCCCGTTAAAACTCTCAAGGACATTCACAAAAAGATGTTCGAGCAATCAACTGCGCAAAATGAATCAATGATCACTCAACACAGTAAATGAAAAATATATCAAACATGCAAATCTTGTAAGAAACCTCAAGCAACTCATACAAATTAAATCACTAAGCTAGCTAAATGCAAATACAAGTGCATAAGTCATCTAAATGGTTCGTGTGTTTATAGCTTTTGCATGATCAGTTTTCCATAGTGTTTTTTGCAATGTTTTCCATAATGTTTTCAAGCAGTTGCACCTGATGTCGATGACTTACATGTCTCCCGATGCAGCACATATGCTAACAATAACACCCGAAGAGTTAGAAAAAATGTCAATTACTTACGTATAACTCATGGATAGCCCATGTTTTTAGAACAAAGAGGGTCCTTCCATCGGTGACTACCCATTTTTTAAAATCAGAATGAAGGAATTTACAAAACACTGAAGGAGTGTACCTTCAAACTGAGAAGGCATTTCAAAGGCAAACTCATTTCAAAATCTTAATCCAAAATCAAGGACAAATTCAACCCATCACCACTTTTAAGCCAAAATAGTTCTATATTCTGAAAACTACCCACCCAATATCCATAAGTTATATACAAGGAAGAAACATGGTCTCTCCCAAGTCAAAATTAAGGCACTTCCTTCTTTGATTATATGTGGCAAAAACACACATATCAAAGAAAAGCATCTGTCAACACCCAAATTTTGACTCGGGTCATGTGAAGTATAAGGACAACATAACATAATTTAGGCATCAAGACTCTAACCACCCTTGGCTTAGGAAGAGTAAGCCTGGACTCTAGGAGGTTAGACATTCCCAAAAAGGTCTTTCCAGATACTCCAGTCGCAAATGAATCAGTCAAAGCACCCTATTATAACCCAAAATGTACCATTTCAAGATAAACCCTAATTTATCTCAAAAGCACCAACATGACTTTGAGGGTCCATAGTTTCGAACCCCATTCATGTCATCAGTAATTTTTCCACCTCTTGTAAGCCTTTCTCCAGCAAAGCATCATGGATGGAAAAGTTACCATTTTACCCTTTTACCTTCAAAGGCTCAATACTCACTATTTGTCATCCAAGTCATTGAATTTCTCCACCTACATAAGCCTTCTAGTCATGAAGCATCACAAGTAAAGAATTCACATTTTCACCTTTTTCGACCCGTGGGCAAAAAATTACCATCTTACCCTTTCCACTCATAGAATGACCCCTGAGCCCTCAAAGGATCCTCGAAGCCTCTCCTATTTTTTGAATGGTATAATTTCAGATCCTATGCATCCCGGAGTCTCTGTGCTCTATGGAACTCATCACGGATCAGACACTACTCGAGAACAACAATAGCCAAATTCTCAATTTATGATAACCCTGACCAAGGAATGACCCTTACAAAAGCTCTCAAAGATTCATCCGACCTCCGAATCTAGAAAATTCAGTCACTATATCTCAACCTCGGCCTTAGCTTCAAACCTCTAGGTCTAAGAAGAGAGTTTCAAAGTCTCAAACCTCTGTGAAATCTTAAATCTTCCCCAAAAGGTCAAAAGGCTATTTTCTCATTTTTTACTCTTATAGAGCCAGAACATTCTCCAGACCTCCAAATCAGGATCAGTCAGTTTCCATTTCTTCAAAATCATGAGGCCTTCAAAAATAAATTTAACGAGCAGGAACTTTTGTAAAACCTATTTTCCAAGATTCCTTCAAATACTCCAAAAAATGTAACAAATCAGGTGCTCGACCGACTCTTGGGAATTCATTTGAAATCAGAAATTCAGATAGTCAGTGGCCACACCACTGTAAATTCATAGCCTTAATACTATCAGATCCACATTAATTTGAAGAAAATCTATAGCCCAAGTAGTCATTTTTTCCTAAACCCAAAAAAAAATGCGTTTTGTCTATATTTGGCATGCAGAATGCCCTTAAAAATTTTCCATGACCCAGAAAGCAGCAAGGTCAGAGCCATTTTTCCAGTTTCACCCCTATCCTCAATAAAGCATTCACAAACTCCTGGTTCAGAGAATGTCCAACCATTCAATTCCACCCGGCTTCAGGCAGCTACAAAAACCTAATTTGTTCAAGCGACTTTGCTTCGGAAAACCCTCGACAGCTGCCCGGGAACCCAACAACTAATCTATCGGCTCCTATAGATACAAGATTCTTTGAACTTTAAATCCCCCGAATATGGACTAAGGTGGCATTTTACAGAAAAACCAGCAGCATTCCCTATCCAATTCTGTTAAATCACTCAAAAAATAGTTTTTGACCTAATTTCTTACTCGGGTACTGTAATCTCGCATAGTCAGAAGCTGTGAATCACCTAGACCTGGGGTCATCTATCCCTGGGTGAGCCTAGAATCAATTTTACCATCTTGCCCTTTCAAAAGGCATCTGAGAGCTTTTCAGGTCAAAAAACCCAAATTTCACCTCCTTACTCTTTTTGTAATTCGATTATGATTGGACCAGTGCAACTGAAGCATCTGTGACCTTGGAGATTGACATTGACTGGGTTGAATTTCGAGCTCAAGAACTCACTAGGAGTGATGGCAAAGAAAGGGTTCGAAAAATTCAAAAGGCAACCTTAGTAATCAAATCCAGATATTTTGCATTAAATGCATTCACATCTTTAAGCCATTATTGGGAACCCTTAGATTAGAATCTTCCCATCCTCTCTCTCATTCACCACCCTTCGATCAATGGGTTGAATTTCAAATCCCTATAGAGCACCTCACAGCCCCCCATTTGGCATCCCAAGCCACCCCCTTGAAGATGGAAACCAATGGGGTTTTGCCAAAAGGCAAAAGGCATCCCCCATCTCTCCCATCCATGCTTAATAGCACACCTCCAATCTCACCCTCCATTCAATGGTATAGCCCCAAATCTAACCCTCTATCTAGCCAAGTCACCCATCCATGCCCCTTAGCCTAATTCAACATCAACCCTCCACTAAGATTAAATCCTAGACCTCCACCTAGTTTAGGATAGACATCATCCTAACCCTCCATCTAGCAAACCCCTAATTTAATCTCAACCCTTCATGGCACCAATTTGGGGCTAGGGCTAGCAACAAAAAACCATAATTTCTAAGTCAAAAAGAGAAGAAAAAGAATTAACAAGCTTACATCAACCCTAGGCAAGGTAAGCCTAAAACCAAGTCCAATTCAACCCCCCCTCTTCAATATATGTCAATTAGCATGTTGTTTTGATGTCCATTTCATGCTAGAACTCTATTTTAACTCGGGTTACATGGTAGAGGCTCAAGAACCTCTACTTGCTTCTATTTTTTACCAATTATTGTGATTTTTATAGAAAGCTGCTTGAGCCCAAATTTAACTATGTTAGACTAGACATATACATGATATGTAAATTTAATTTTGTGAATTTATGAGCTATAGAAGGCCTTGAGATGGTCTCCCAAACAGACCTAAAAAATCAGGTCTTTTAAGACCTAGTTTTAGTGAATATTTGGTGATTTTCGTTTGAATTTTCATGTACATATCCCCTTCTAGCATGCTTAATTTTAGAATTTTAACAAAACCTTAAGAGCCCCAAAATCATGAAATCCAGCTGCTGGAGTTTCTCCTAATAACTAACACCTGATTTTTAAGTGAATTAAAAATCAAGCATTGAACAAACAGGCGTTAGGAGAAAAATCAGTTGTTGAGATCTAGAACCTACCCTCGGGAGCCTTGATTCTTCTTCAGCCCTGTCTCAAGGCATTTATAACCTCTAAGAGTCACTCATGTGCACTTGCACCTCTGTGGGCCTTTATTTCTGCCACAACGCCTAAATTTAATTTCAGGCATTGGATGGAAATTCAGGCGTTAGAGTGATTTTTAGACGTTAAGCCTAAGCTTAGAAACCATGTTTTTCAAAAAATTTCTAGTGTGAGTCCATCCTTGGGCTAGTGTAAAGACCCTGTAGAAACCCCACCCCTCTAGGCCCCACTTTGGTGGCCCAAAAACCTAAGTTGGTTGTTGGTTTAACACCCAATGCCTGAATTTCCCCTGAATTAAAATTCAGGCGTCAGACCAAAAAACTAGTGTTAGGCCTATAACAAATGATCATATGGCCTACTTTTGGAGATCATATCTCCACGTGGCCTATATCTAAGACCCCTAGGGTTACACAGTTCAACCCTAAGAAACTTCCTTCAACCCAAACCATGGGTCCCATAGTGCTGGGACCCACCAAACCTTCCCAAAAGACTGCACTAAGGTGTTAATCTGATCAGCTTTCCCAATGTTTGATTTTCACCCTGAATTAAAATTCAGGCATTGGAAAATCAAGCGTTGAGATGAATAAAAGGCTTTAAGATTGAAAGAAAAAAAAATTAAATCCTTCCCTTTACTGTCCCTTCCATTAGGGTTAACACCTAACCCTAAGGAACCAACCAGTAAGCCAGTTATAGGGGTTTAGCATCCCTCTAAAAACCTAACCCATGGGGGGTCTCCTACAATTAGAATATGATAAATTAAGGAACAGTTTCTAGACTGTTGGAAAATCAGGCATTGAGAGTAAAAATAGGCATTAAGCCTATGAAAAATTCAGCATTAACAGAGTATGAACATTGATATACAACTAAAACTTATATGAATGGGAGAAGCTACCCTAGATAGGCGGGTATTTAGGGTGCCTAACACCTTCCCCAAATGCAACCAAACAACATACCCTAAATCTCAGGAACACAGACTAGTGTTAGGAGTTAACCCTAGACCTTTGGGTTTAGACCTCTCTTCTTCCCTGAAGAGGAGAACTCACATCTAACTCCGTCGAATAAACCCAAGTTTGGTGGCGACTCCAAAGCAAAGCACAACCCTCGCACCAAAGGGGGTTGGCACCCAGCAAGCCGAAGTGGGAGCCCCAGTGTCCACAACATGAAATGGAATCCAAGTATGTGAATTAGGATTTACCTAGTATGGATCCACACATGCTTAGAATAACTGAAAATTTTATTTTCCTTTAGTCCATTGATCTTTATAGATGATCAACACCATTTGTGCTACCCTATCAAGGTGTTCAATCAAAGTTGATGCCACTCACCCAGACACATTCCTTGATTGCTAATTTATCTAATTAGCCTTTTTATGATCTTTTGAAGATCATTACTATTCTTTCAATCCTACTTGTAGGGCTTAAATCAAATCTAGGTTATTCTAAAGCCCTCTTTCCTATGACCTCTATCAGGTCATTTCCATTGTCAATATATCATCTTGACATGCTCTCACTCCAAAATAAGATGGGATTTCATCTTTTTTCATCTAAATCTTCTTGACCCATATTTCTTGGATCTTGATATGTCTTGGGTGGATCATTTTCTTTTTCTTTTAAAAATAATGTTTGGGTTCTAAAAATTGATTTTTTCTTTTTAGATTTCTTGCATTTTGAGTCCTTTGATAATTTGCTTGGGTTACTCTTCTAGACTCTTGAGGACTTTAGACATGCAAGTCCATTTGCCTCTTGATGCACCCAAACCTTTATGGTCATCCATTCCATAATAGTGGCATGTGATTGGAGATCTTCTAGAAATTGATTCATAGCCTATTAACAAGCTAGATACTTCCTTTCTTCTTTCATGATGAGTAATATTTTTGTTCTTAAAAGAAGATCGTCTTCCACCATACATCATGACTTGTGGAAAGACATTAACCTTACTTTTGTCTTTTGCAAAGACATTCTTTGGTCCCTTTTTGAAAGTAGATGGTTGGATATTTCTAGAGCTAAATCCCAATGATTTTCTATCACCACCTTATTTGCCTTTTGTCAACATTTTCTCTAATTTTTTACTATCTCAGGTAAGGGAGCTAAAAGACTTCTTGTTATGCTCCTCAAGTTCTTTGACTTTCTTGAGTAACTCATTGTTTCTTACATTAAGCTTGGAGCAAGTGAGGTTAAGACTCTTTTTGTTCTCTTCTAAAGATTGATTTTTTGTTCAAGTTCTAGAGTCTTGTTGAACAAAATTTTATTGTCCTTAACTAATTTTCTCTTTTCAATTTTCTTATTTGCTTTTTCTATTTTGAAGAATGTTTTTGCCTCACTTAGTCTCTTTTCTAGGAGACTTATGTTTTCTTTTAAACTTTGATGCTCTTCTCCTAGGTTGAAAGCCAAAGACCTCAACTCTAACTCTTTTATCTTTTCTTTTAATTCCTCATTTTCTTGAGTTATTGTCTTACTTCCTTTCTTTAGGCTCTTATTGGTCTTAGCCAACTCCACACTCTCAACAAAGAGTTTGTTGAAAGATTCTTGGATGTCCTCTTCATCCTCACCTTCTTTTTCATCACTCTTGGATTCACTTTCATTGTCATGTGAATCCTTAAGAGTACCAAATGTCACAAGGAGTTTGGACCCAAGTGAGGTGTTTTCCTCACTAAGAAACATTTCAAATATTGATGAAATTGAGATACTCTTATGGGTCTTCTCAATTAGATCCCATACTTCTCTGGTGGTTCTCAATGCGGCAATTCTATGAAGTTCATCTAACCTAAGGGCACGACAGATGGCATTTTAAGCCTTGAGATTTAGACTATAAGACTCCATTTTAGATCTCCTCTACTCACTTTTGAGAGTAGAAGGTTTGGTGTAGCCTTCCACTACGGAACTCCAAACTTTACGGTCCATGGCATTTAGGAAAATCTCCATACGAGATTTTCACAAGCCATAGTCACTTCCATTGAATAATGGAGGTGTGTTGAAAGAGATACTACTATTTTCCTTAGCCATCTAAGGAATTTCTACTAGTCTTCCTAAGATTCTTTCTAGGATTCAAGGTTGGGATCAAACTCGGGTTGTTAAGCCCTATATGAGTAACCTGGCTCTGATATCAATTGAAATATCTTATAGATTAATTATAGATGGGGGCTGAATAGGATATAATTAAACTTTTTAATTTCTTTTAACCCAATCTTAATTAGGTGAGTTAGTTAGTGATGTTCGATTTATTTTAACTCACTTAATGTGTTTGGTGCTCAAATGCTAATGATTGCAAATGAAGAAGTAAAGAACAATCACACAAAGATCGTATACCATAACACAAGATGTATAGTGGTTTGGCCACACCAAGGCCCACGTCCACTTTCTACTACTCAATTTCATTAATCAAACACAATGATTACAAGGAATAAGCAAACCATAAATTACATGCTTGGTATCTCCAACAAGTAGGGCCTTGGTTGTCTCCGAGCCAAGGATTTACACTTCGTCACACGACATCTCCAAATCTTGGCACAAGGGATTCAGAAAACTACCAATATGGTTCTTAATAACCCAATGTGGAAAATATGGTCTAAGTAAGGGAACAAGGTCCCAATACAATATAGCTCTTAAACTAACCAAATATATTAATGTGGTCAACTAAGGGAAACAAGGTCCCAATGTAGAGAGTAGCTCTCACTAGCCAAATATGCTAATATGTATGGTCTCTATTAAAGCAAAGAAAGTGTGTCAATGCCTTATAAGAAGGTAAGTATGCATATAGAATCACACCATAATAAAAGCCTCTGTCTAGGCAAATATAAATGAAGCACAAGGAGACTAATATCTCATGGAGATGAAATCTCCAAGGATTCGCAAGTACTGTTGGTCTAAGTATGCAATATAACCACAAAACAAACTACTATGTAAACAAACTCCAGATGTGAAGTAAAAGCTTTACCTCAACCCTTAGGTTGGGAGTTTGAATACTGGGAAATGTAGGACCACCATCCTCGATCTTCCTCCTCTTTTCTCTTGTAAAAAAAAACCTTCTTTGTGGCCACAAGAGAGAGAAATGAGTCTCTTCTTCTTCTTTAAAAGCTTGGAAGCTTGAGTGAGAGTGCAGAGAAAGTGTAAATCTTGTAGATCTTTTCTCCTTGCCCAATAACCCTTCTCTTTCCCTTTACTAAAATCCTTCAAACCCCTTTTTATCAAGAACACCTCATGTAGAGGATTGTAAGTGATTTTCCCTAAATGGTTCCTTCATAATATTTCTAATGTGTTTGGGAGGTGTTACTTAGTCATTTTGGGCCAATCCCCTTCTTATGAGGTTGAGCCAAGGCTCTCCATGGCCTCAACGGTAGAAAAACAAAACGTTAAAAAAATTAGCCATTACGAGTCAGATTTTTGCTTGTAATCGATCATGGACTTTGTGATCAATCATGGTTGTGATCACTCACTATCATTGATCTAATATTCATCAAGATCTCCTTGAGCTGATTGTTTTGAGTACTAGTGGGTTTCGAACAGACATCCGGATCAAAAGTTATGGTCATTTTAAATTGAGATGATCATACTTACTTCTTGGCTCATTTTTCACTTGGAGATTTTTTAGCAATTGCATCTAGGAGCATATATTGGTCTTTAGACCTTCCTAGGATTAAACCTTGGTCTTTGGAGATCTCTTAGAATAGCCACACAACATCCATTTGAGATGTGAGCCCTTCATTCAAAAACAAAGTTTGGCAAAATTTCAAAAACTCCTAGCCATGATCGATCATGGGGTCTTAGGACCCATGTCCATGATCGATCGTGGAGAAGAGGCCTAGTCCTTAAGTGACCCAAAACTATATTTGTGATCGATCATGGGGTTTATGATTGATCACAAATAGTGAATTCTCCATTTTCACTATTCTATGATTCTTAAGAGGTCTACAAGAGCTTGGGGTAATTTTGGGGTGTTCCTACATGTGTGTGGACACATTTTAGGTCATACTACATGAAACCTATGAAGTTACATGCATGTCTTTGCCATCTTGGGTGTTGGGGTCTATCTTGAGTCTTGGTCTTCAAGGCTTGACTATTGAAGCTTCTTCCACACATTTGCCCATGGATTTGACAAATGATGCCCTTGCATCAATAGTTGTCACCGGTACGAATACCCTTGGAAACAATTTCATCCTTGTCTTTTATGTGGCAACCATATTTAACTTATTCTTAGTAGGTTCTGTTTTAAGTCATCTACAAAGAGTACATCTTTTAGTGTTGGAGCTCCGGGTATTTCAATTATACCTCTACCTTTTATCTTAGCGGTGTTTCCATTGCCAAAAGCTACAATTCCTTCCCTTCCAGGAACATAATGTGAGAATAGGGATCTATCTCCCATCATATGTTTTAAACACCCACTATCAAGATACCATTATAAAATATTTGCCACCTTAAGAGCGGTGTAGACTAAAATACATTTGAGTTCTCCTTTCTTGACCCATATTTGTTTTGTTTTTATATTATTAGCTTAAGTCAATTTCTTTTTCTTTTCTAAATTTTCTATTAAAGTACATCTCATAGACAAACCAAATAGTGATCTATATCTTGTAAGAGTCATATGTCCTCACAAGTTCAAGACATGAAGACAAGGTGGACCAAAGACTTAAAAAAATGACTTGAGAGTACCTCGGATTTTTCCACACCAATTAAGGTAATGAGTATGTATTGCATAGCATTTGAAGACCTAAAAATATACTTAAACATGGTGCTAAACCCTCACAAGTCCCATGGTAAGAAGGCTCAAGGACCATCCCTAAGAGTGCCAAAAATTGGCATTCGGTAGATTCAGGTTGTGATCAATCATGGATCTCGTGATTGATCACGACCAAAATATGGGTTAATTCTGAGATGGTCGAGGCCCACGCTCCTTCATCCATGATCGATCACA
This sequence comes from Platanus orientalis, assembly GCA_025762735.1. NCBI lineage: Eukaryota > Viridiplantae > Streptophyta > Magnoliopsida > Proteales > Platanaceae > Platanus > Platanus orientalis. The sequence goes on along the minus strand of JAOXJP010295169.1, from coordinate 6,608 downwards.
AGAAGGATCAGGGCCTAGGTGCCTGACCTTGTGATTGATCATGGATCTCGTGATTGATCTAGAAGCTAATCAGGCAGAAGCCAGACCCATGATCGATAATGTGATCCATGATCAATCAAGAGTTGTGATCGATAATAGATCTCATTATCGATCATGAGGGAATTTCAGTCAAGCGTGAAATTTTATTTTCCCAATGCAAAATTTTGGAAATTTGAACCCTGTTTTTTGATAATCAATGGCTCTTAAGAGTTGACCATTTTCAAAGATTTTAATCCTATGTTTGTGGGTGTTTCTCACTCTAATAAAAGGAAACTTTTCCCTTTATGGCATATATCTCAAGCAAGCTAGAGAATGTTAGAAAGTTTACTTAATTGAGAGCTTCCTTAAGAAATCCTTGCTTCTCTCACTATTTTAAGATGAAGTAGCTAGCATCTTCCTCAAAAGATCACTTTCTCCTTATCTCCTCTTGAATACTAAGTTTCTACTATTAAAGAGAACTTGTGGTGAGCTCTTCTTAAGAGGAACCTCACACTTAGCTGAGCTTAAAGAGCACTAGAACCAAGAGCTTGAGACTTGTGGGTAGCAAAGGATAAGGAAAACTAGTTCAAGAAGAAGCACCTTGCTTTGTGCAACTAGAAACATCAACTAACTTGTAGTAATATTTGTTTTACTTTTCATTCATTTCTACTATTGACTTATTTTGCTTCCGCTAGAAACACCCGAAGTAGTTCACACTCGTTGGAGACACCGAGTGTTGTTAATTAGCTTGCCAAGGGAAAGTAGTGTAAATTTTGTATGTTTTTTACCTAGGTTGTATTTAGAAATATAAATGAAATATACTTAAGCTCAAGAGTGAGCTTTAGAAGATTGGATATAGGCTATCATGCCGAACCACTATAAATCTTTTGTTGTGGATTGTGTGTGATTGCTTGTCTCCTCACTTACTTGCTTTTTGCTACTCTTGTAGTCTACTTGTTTGACAATATTCTTGAGTAGACACATTGTAGCACACACACACATACTTGGACTAATTTTAAGAAGATTAAAATCTAATTAAAATCAATCCCAACAACTTGAAAAAGGGTAAAATAACTGTAATATCCTATTCACCGCCCTCTAGGATAGCTTAAAAGACATTTCAATTGGAATCAGAGCGTAAGTTACTCATATAGGGCTTAACAACCCGAGTAAGATCTTAGCAAAAAAATTCCTAGATTGCTAGAGAAGATAGTGGTATGTCCATTAGTACACCTTCATTCTTCAATGGAAGTGACTACAGGTATTAGAAATCTCACATGGAGATCTTCCTTAATGCATATGACCCTAGGGTTTCGAGTGTAATAGTCGATGGCTACACACAACCTAACAAACCATGAAGTGAGTGGACCCTTGCCAAGGCGGATGCTCACAATTTTAACTTTAGGGAATTGAATGTCAAAGCAAGTGGTCTAGCCCCAGATGAGTTTAGGAGGATAGCTCATCTCAAAATGACAATGAAAGCATGGATGCTTCTCTCGGTTACCCATAAGGGTATGAGTGACTTGAAGATGTCTAAGCTTCAAATGTATACGGCCCAACTTGAAGCTCTTAGCATGGAAGATACCAATGAGATCTCCCAACTTAATGCCAAGTTGTCTAACTTGGTAAATGTTATGAGAAGTCTAAGAGAAGACATTCTCGAGTCAAAGGTTATCTGAAACATTCTTAGGTCCCTCTCAAAGAGGTTTAGGCCTAAAGTGACTACCATAGAAGAGAGCAAGGATCTTTAAGTCATGAAGCTTGAAGAATTTATTGGATCCCTTCAAACCTTTGAGGGGGTCATCAAGGAACCCTCCAAGAAGAAGGGCATAGCCCTTGAGGTAGAAGAACCCTCCAAATCAAATGAAGATTCAAATTATGACTTAACCCTAGTAGCTAAAAGGTTCAAAAAGTTCTTTTGGAAAAATACTGAAGATTACTCCAAGAACAAGCAATTGAGAAGATCCTTTTCAGGCTATAAGAATAAGAAAGATTTCTTTAAGGAACCTCACATTTTCTATGAATGCAAAGGGAGAGGTCACATTGCTGAGGATTACACCAACAAGAAGACTAGGTTCAAGACAAAAGGCAAGGCCATGGCTACAACTTGGAAGGATGATTATGAGGCTTCAGAGCGTGAATCTCAAAGTAATGAGGAGAGTCCTTCACAAGAGATCAAAGCTTTCATGGTCTTTGGCACACCTATGGGTTCACTTATATACGTAAGTGACTCAAGTAGTGAGGATGAGGGAGATGATGAAAAGTAAGAGACCTATAATGCACAAGATGTATTCGATGACCTCTTCATTCAAAGTGTTGAGTTGGGAAAGAAAAACAAATAACTCAAGAGGGAAATCAATGAATTGACTGAGAAGTCAAAATCCCTTGAAGATACCATTTCCATCCTTCAACAAGAGTTTTCTATGGAAAGGGTTAAAGAGAAAGAATTTTCCAAAGAAAACTACTTCCTCCTATGTGCTAAAGAAGAAATGAGCTTAAAAATTGTAGAGCTAGAAAAAAAAGCTTAGTAAAGCTAAAATATTTCTAGGTCTAGAAAAGGGCAATAGGATGCATGAAAAGAGAAGACTTCTTAAAGACAACGAAAAATTATTCAACAAGACTCTTGAGCTAAAGGAGAAGCTCAAAAACCTTGAAGAAGAGAATGATGAGTCTCATAGTGATGACTCATTCATCCAAGAGTTGAAGGGTCAAGTTAAAACACTCAATGAGAGAAACAAATGTCTAAACATGACTTGTGCTTAGTTCACAAGGAAGTCCCTTGATTACGTTAAACAAATCAAGGAGCTTGAGAAGGACAAGAGGAAGTCCATTGCTATGGTGCCTCAAGGATACAAACATCTTGAGAAAATGGCCACCATGGGCAAGGATCATGGAGACATGACAGGTCTTAGGTTCAATCACGAAAATAATGCATCTTCCTCAACACAAAGGCCTAAGAATGTCATCGTTAAAGCCTCTAGGAAAACTCAACCTCCTCCACAACCCTCCAAGAAAGGAAAGAAAATGTGGTACCCCAAAGACCTTATCAAAGGCCAAAGAAGATTGAAAAAAGACCAACTACCTTACTTAAGAGAAAAACTTCATGAGTCAAGGTAGAATTTAGGAAAGATCAATGCAACCCCAATCCCAGTCATATGCCCAAGTAGTTGAGAGTAGACCAAAGCCACAACATTATTGATATGCAAAAGAGGCAGGGAATAAGTTTAAAGCTATCAAGGCTTCTACCTCAAGAGGATTCCAAGGAAATGCCTCCACTTCTAGGATGGTCAAAGGACAACCTAGTCAAATTCGGCAACCTAGAAGAACCTAACAATCCTTCTATAATGAACCATCCAAAAGGAAGCCATCATAATCCTACACTTCTAGAAGGCCCTAATTCTATTGCTACTATTGTAGCTTAGAAGGGCATTTCAAGGTGGATTGTAGAAAAAGGGCAAAGGACATTAAGTCCCAAATAAGGTAATTTTCAAGAAAAGTACAAAATAAGAAAAATATCAATAAGAAAAATTATTTTCAAAATGTTGAAAATAGAAACCTTCAAAGAAAGAAGGGTTTAACCCAACAACAAAATGTCCTCTAAAACAACACCGATTAAGAGGGTATGGGTAAAAAAGGATGAACCAAAGTGTTTGGTCATTCAAACCACACTTAGAGCCAGAAGCACATCAAGATGGTATCTTGATAGTGGATGCTCAAGACATATGTCCCATGAGAGGGATAATTTTGTTCATCTCATGGACACACAAGGTGGATATGTCACCTTTAGTGATGAAAACATAGCCAAAATCCTAGGAGTTGGAACCATAGATGCCCCTAGCATTCCACAACTCACCGATGCTCTATATGTGCAATGACTTAAACACAACTTGGTTAGTATAGGTAAAATATGTGACCAGGGATTTCTTGTTCAATTTGGAAAAAATGGATGTGCCATTAAAGAGCCCCACAAAGGAAAAATCTTAACTGAAAGAGTAAGTACTATTGACAATTATTATGTCATAGATCCTCACCCAAAAGCGACAAATACTTGTCTCATATCCCAAAAGGATGAGACCAATCTTTGGCATCAAAGATTAGGCCACCTCAACTTTAGGGACCTTGTTAAGCTTAGTAAGAAGGAAATAGTTAAAGACATTCCCAAACTAAGGATGACAATCCTTTATGCAAAGGTTGTCAAATGGGCAAGCAAATTAGAGTCCCTCACAAAAAGACTACTCTAATAGGGACTTCTAGACCTCTAGAACTTCTCCACATGGACTTGGCCGGTCCTACTAGAACATAGAGTATATGTGGTAAAATATACTTTATGGTGGTGGTTGATGATTTCTCTAGATTTAAATGGGTAACATTCCTAAGAGAGAAATACAAGGCTTTCAAGGAATTCCTCGACATTTGTAAGAGAATTCAAGTTAAAAAAGAGCTAACCATCAAACGCATTTGAAGTGACCATGGAAGGGAATTTGAGAACTATAAATTTTCAAGTTTGTGTGAAGAATTGAGAGTGAAACATGAATTTTCAACCCCAAAAACTCCCCAACAAAATGGAGTGGCTGAAAGAAATAATATAACTCTACTCAATATGTTCACATGTATTCTTACAAGCAAGAACATAGCCAAAAGATTTTGGGCTAAGGTAATTAGCACCACATGCTATGTCTCAAACTATGTCTACCTTAGACCGAGAATAGATAAAACAACCTATGAATGGTGGAGTGGGAAAAAGCCAACTATTAAATACTTTAAAGTATTTGAAAGTACTTGTTTTGTCCGTATGGACAGAGAACATCTTGAAAATTTTGAAGAGAAGGATCTTCCACCACTAGTAGAACCTACCGTGTCTACAACATAAGGACTCTCACAGTTGAAGAGTCAATCAATGTAGCAGTAGATGATCATGAAGCATCACAAGTGTAAGTAGACTTGCCTATTGTGATATTAGATCATGAGGATGAAACCTCATCTCTAATAGAGATTGAGAAATCTCAACAAGGATAAGAGGAGGTAACATCACAAACCAGTTCTAAGGATGGAGTGGAAGAAGTCCAACTCCGTCCCAAGGACAAGAGGCTCACCAAGTGATTGTGTCAATGTGACATCATTGCTGATTCAAACACCGGAGTGAAGATTGGAAGATAAATTGAAAACATCCTAAGTCACTTTTGCTTCACATCCAAGATAGAGCCTAAAAGAGTAAAGGAGGCTCTAAATGATCCGGATTAGATCATGGCTATGTAAGAGGAACTAAATTAATTCCAAAGGAATGATATATGGTTCCTTACTGAAAGGCCCTCTAACAAGAATGTCATTAGTACCAAATGGATATTCAAGAATAAACATGATGAGCATGGTACTATGACAAGAAATAAGGTTAGACTTGTTGCAAAGGGGTATGCCTAAATAGAAGGTATTGAAATTGAGGAGACCTTTGCTCTTGTTGCAAGATTGGAGTCCATTTTAGGATTCTTTTGTCTATTGCTTGCTACTTAAAATTTAAATTATATCAAATGGGCGTAAAGAGTGCATTCCTAAATGGAATTCTCTAGGAAGAAGTATATGTAGAGCAACCAAAGGGATTTGTTAACCCTCACTTGCCTAACTACATATATAGGTTCAAGAAGGCACTCTATGGGCTCAAACAAGCTCCACAAGCTTGATATGAGAGACTCACCGGATTCCTCCTTGATCACCAGTTTGACCGTGGAAGTGTTGACAAGACATTGTTTGTTAAGAAACAAAATAGTTATATTCTCATTGCACAAATATATGTAGATGATATCATTTTTTGGTCCACCAATGAGGAGATGTCTCATGGTTTTGCCCAAACAATGAAGTCCTACTTTGAGATGAGTATGGAAGGAGAACTATGGTTCTTCATTGATCTTCAAATGAAACAAACTAGTGATGGCATCTTCCTGAGTGAATCCAAATTTGATAAAGACCTAGTTACCAAGTTTGGGTTACAAGAATCTAAACCTACTAACACCCCTATTAGCAAAAGTGACAAGATCACTAAGGACCTTGATGGAGCCAATGTCAATTCCACCTAATATAGGAGTATCATTAGGTGTTTGCTCCACTTGATTGGGAGCAGACCTGACATTTCCTTTAATGTAGGTGCATGTGATAAATATCAAGCTGCCCCTAAAAAATCACATCTTAAGGTAGCTAAGAGGATCATCTAATATGTCCATAGGATTATAGAGTTTGGGTTATGGTATATATTTTACACTACATCTAAGATTGCAGGATACTCATATACTAATTGGGCTGACAATGTCGAGGATCACAAAAGTACGACTGGAGGTTGCTTCTACATAGGTAACAGTTTTGTCTCTTGGCATAGCAAGAAACAAAACTCCACTTCATTATCAACTACCGAGGCTGAGTACATTGCAACTAGTAGTGGATGCACTCAAATCTTATAGATGAAGCAAATGCTAAGAGATTACAAATTGGAGCAAGGCACCATGAGTCTTTTTGTAGACAACAAGAGTGCCATTAACATCTCCAAAAAATTCAGTCCAACACTCTAGGATAAAACACATAGATATTAGACACCATTTCATCTG
>JAOXJP010295158.1:0-18580 GCA_025762735.1 Platanus orientalis | reverse complement strand
CCTTAGGTGTTCATTAAGGGGCACACCAAATTCGTGTTGCCCTGCCTTGCCCCGACTGACCGTACATAAAAAAAAAAAACTATCTATTAGAATCTGTCCCATACTTACAAAAATATTATAGATTGGCCATAGAGAACCCCTTGACATGCAACTTGTTTGGCATTACAACAATAAAACCCCATAGGTTGTATATATAGAGATATGCACCAACATTTTGTCTCCAAGACTTATTATTGGAGAACATTAAATTCTCACTCATAATGTTATTCATCAAAAACACTGATTTATAATCAACAAATGTTTTTTCTTTATCTCGCCTTCCTGGTACTTGATTGAATTCTAATCTCATTTGTTTACTTTATTAGATCTATTAGGTATTGTAGCCCTCCCTTCCAAGTTTCCAACCTTACCGGTAGTTTTCAGATTATATATATATATATTTAAGAATTTTGGGCTGTGTCACAATTCTCCTTCAATGTCTTTAAACTTGGTTTTATCCTTTGTAATATTCCGGGCTTATTCTAACCACCTTTTGGATCATTGAAGCCTCTCATTCTTTTTTGATGAAGAGTGGAATAGGAGAATCTTTGAAGCTAAGGAGCTCTTTGTTGATGAAATTCCTGTTGCTGTGTATAGGCTTTTGTACAATTGGCTTTCTACTTCTACTGATTTTGATGAAGGGGAATGTGATTTTTGTTGGAATATGATGGTTTTGCTGCCTTTGTGTTTGTTTTGGTTGGTTTTTTGTTCAGTTTTTGGGCTGTTTCTTTTTTTCTTTGCTTGTTCTTGTTCTCCTTCACTGATTTGGTGAATGGTTCTTGTTGTTTGTTTCCATTTTCGCCATTCAAAGAAAGAAAAAAACCCCACTCAACTTCAGATCAACTAGATCTGATATCACTTCTCCTCCTTCAACCTTCATCCACTGGGCTTGTATTTAAGATCTTCAAGGATTATTTGCTGGAGTTCAATCAAGTGCAGAATTAGAGGCTCATGTCAGGGTCTTCCTAGACAATATAATAAGCCAAATCGCCTCCTTTAACATAGGTATTCTATCCTTTATTTTCTCAAGTTTGGTTCATCATTATAATCCTCTTTTAATTCTGTGAAATCCTTTAGATCATCTTTGCTGAAATCTGTGTCGTGCTCTATAATCTTGAACATCGCCTATTTCTTCTTTTAAAAATTATGGGTTCTCATACCAGAGAAATCACCCCACTAGGGAAGCACTTTTGCTGCTCTCTTTAGGGTTAGGTTTTCTTCCCCTACCTATCCCTCGTCTAATCCTGTAAACTTCTTGCTAACCTCCCTCTCTTCTACCAAGTTTCTGGTACCGAATCCTATCTCTTGTTTAGGTTCCTCTGTTGCAAGAAACACTACAAACTGATCTTTTTATACCTTTTCTTATTAGAACAATTGGAAATTTTGCATGGGAATCACTTATATACATATCTAACACCTTGTAAAATTGCAGAGTTTTTTGACGTATATGCAGGTGTGTTTTGGTAATTTCATGGTTCTGCTATGAAATTCCAGAAGCCCTAATCGACAATTCTTCTCTAAGTTTATCTCTATTTCTCTTCTTTTTCTTTACTAATCATTCTGCAAATTTTGTTTTCTTATCCTGGATCCTCTCCCCACTTTATTCTAAGCTTGTGGTTATTTGGTTTAAAACTCTAGTCAGTTCTTTTTCTTGCTTGGTTTAAGTAGACATTACTGATTTGTTTAGAGATACGGATGATATTGCTTGAACAAGTTAATATAATGATTAGCTTTGGAGAAATTTTGCAAGCCAACCCAAAGTATGCTGATATTGTGCCTTTATAAAACTACCCAGCCAGCCTTCCAGAACATGTATTTAAGAAAGTGTAGTGTTATATTTTCTTTCAAGTGTTACTGAGGTTGATCTTCTGATTGATTTTAGGAGTTTTTCATTCTATTTGTAAATTAATATCATGTTAAGGACGCTGATTAGAAGTGGTTGCTTTCAGCCTTTATGACCTGGCCAATCTTGTACCCACACTGGCAAAGTTCTAGCACCAGACAAGTGAATCTTATGAAGAAGCTTGCAGATGTCATATCAACATGATCATATACTATATAAGTAATTCCTACCTGATGTAGCATGTATGAGAAATAAAGAGCTAAGAGATCCACATTAAAATAAGCTTAACAAGTCAAATTATAAACTAAGTTCCTATTCAAGTCAAGCACTAAAAGTAATAAAGAAAGGGAATAAGTAATGGGTCTAATCGGCCAAACAAGATAGGGCATATAAAATGCTGTAAATTAGTACCTTAACTACTTAAGGTATTAATTACATCCATGTTAGAGAATAACCCAACAGTCAATGCATAAACACCAAATAAACAGGTTGGAAAAATTAAGCTATAGAAGCTTATGTAAGGGTTGAACAGTAGGCAATAGAAATAGTCTATGGGTGTGTAACCATAAGCAGGAGGTACAACAAATAATAGATGTAAGCAAAGGCTAAGGTTAGACGAGTTATGGGACTGATATAAGAATGCTGGCAGCAGCTTATGAATTAGTCATGTAGGTGATAATAAGGCAACCAAAAGGGCCTATATGGTGGTAAGAGTACCTGGGCTGCAGTGACTAAATGACATGTAGATCCTTAGCACCTTTGGTCAGCCACTGAATAGTAAAACACTTGTAGGACTACTCCCAAGTTAAGTCTTCAATCAGCCTCAATGACAGGATCCGAAATAAATAACAATCTTCTGTGAGGGATTTCCCCAAACAGTTGGGGTGTATTTTCTGGACAGCCACTCTCCTTTGATTGACAGAAGCTTGTAATAGTGATCTTCAATCAACCATCAGTAACTTCATATTTCTGAATATAAAGAGGATCTTATCTTCAACTTAGAGCCAGCCAAACACTTTTTTAAGCCTATTAGATGTTTTATCAAACACCTAACATGCAAAAATCTGACCACAGTCCATGTTCTTCAAGGTGTTGATATAGATGTCATCAACAAGTAACCACAAAATACTTCTCATAAGTTTATATCACTCCAAAGAGCAGAACTATGTTGATCCGAAGACAGGGGGCTTAATGACTTGTTAAAGAACCAGAAACCCAAAGAGAACATGCTGGTCGCAGGTGATGGATGATCAAATCTTTAGGGTTTCAACTTCACAATTTCAAAATTACACTTTCCCTGGTAACCGTATGGTGTAGAAGGCATAGGGGTGATGTGAGTTGCAAAATCTAATAAGTATAGGTGCTAGAAAAATTCCTGATGGCAATTCTTTAAATTCTTCAAAGAATTTTAGACACTTTTCTGGGTTTTAATGTTGGCCGAATGGGTTTACTGATATGGGAAAGTGATAGATGATCAAGGAATCAATGGAGATGGAGTTTAGAGTGTCTGGATGGTGTATGGGGGCTTAGGAAGTGATGTAGGTGAAGAAAGATGAATGTAGGGGCTTGTGGATGAATGTGGTGATGGGTTTTGATGGTATCCAGCAAAGGAGATTTCAAAAACCAGAAAATTAAGATGAGGAAGAAAAAGAGATGAAGAAGAAGAAGATAGAGAAAGATGAAGGGGATAAATACCTGAGGAAATCACCAACCTTGTTCTCTTGTAGGTAGACCAAGAGAAAGCTTCAACACATGCACCAGCTGGCTGTGAGAAAGAGAGTGAGCTTGGGATCTTTCAATTTTTTTTTGGAATAATATAGGGGTCTCGACCAAAGAGGTCCCCCTTCCCTTTTATTAATTTTGAAATACGGTTAAACCTTTTGTTACATGAAAATAGAAGCCAAAAACAAATTAGAAATAGCTAATATGCGACTCTCCCTCTCCATATTCAACCAACACATAAAATAGGTTTAAAAGCCTCTTTCCTCATTATACCCCATATAAAAAAAACAATACCAATTATGTTCCTAATCTACTCTAGACACTAAAAAGTATCTATAAAACTACAAATAAAAGCTAAAAACTGAAATAAAAGAAACAAAAACATTAAAATAAAGTAGTCCATGGGTCCTCCAGTAAAATTGTCCACATGTGGCTCCACAACCATGGACAAGTGGGCCCCACGTGCCTCTAAAATAGCAAGTAGTCTGAAACTCATCCAAATCAAAGTTGGGGAATCCACATACCTCATAATCCATATATAAGCTCACTGGGACCCTCTTGCGCTGGTACACCTGAGGCTGTCATGTGGAGTGATGTCATCATCATTGCAGTATCTTTTGCTTCTTGTTTGAGTGGAATTATCTCTTATTGAAAAGTAAGACTCATTTTTCATGCGATATGTTGAAACTCCAATAACTTCATATATTGTGAACTTGAATATGGTGTTATAAAGGTGGGTGTTCATTATATTTTTTTTTTGCAGCACTTTTGAAAGACTCTTCCAGTTTACTTGAAAATTTGAGGATTTGATGTGCACAATACACTAGAGGAGGTTAGTAAATCATGATTGCATAATATTTCTTTAAATATTTTAATTATAATATTATTCTTCTCTATTCTCCACTAGTATTGTGTTTCCATCATATATAGCTGATCAAAATAGGCTAATTGCCTTTCTTTAAGAATTTGTGTGCGGATTCTTGATATGAAAGTACATTGTTCAATTAACTTGTAGCGGGTGGGGTGAAGGTGATTCTCTTCTTCATCCCCAAAACTTTTTTTTGTCTTTTGGAGGTCTCTCAGGTGTCTATGGGAGATCCGATCAGTCTCAAGAGAAGTATTTTTCAATCTTTTATTAAGAAAGGGATTGTCACAACCAGGTGTTGGGGGTCCCACTGCTTTGGAGATTTTCTCTTCATCAGGGGGTTCATCTCATTCATTATGAACTCAAAAGTGTGTTCCTTCTCATCCATATGTCAATGATTCTTAATATAGGCTGTTGGTTCTTTGTTGACTCTCATGAAAAACCCCTTGTTATGTGCTTTAGATGTTCACCTGACCTACATGTGCACTCAGTCACACGAACGCTTACAAATGGTTGTGCTACTTGTGGTATCATCTAGTTCATTTAAGCTGGGGCAACTGGCTGGTGTTTTGTAAACTAGTGAGAAATTGCAGTTCTGTCTCTATGGTGACTTGGTCAACCATAATCTACTATTGCTTGAGCAATTGTCCAGTGAAACAAATGTAATGAAAACTACAGAAAATAGTTAAATTCAAGATCGTGTCAATTAACATTGTCAAGTATATTCAGTATCTGGTGTGTGGTTTCAAATGCGGCAACAAGTGGTACTGACTTTCCTACAAGAGTCAATGGTTGTACAGTGGCCCTTAATATGTGTGTTCTCTTTTTGATGAGTAAATTAATTTGTATCAGGGATGTGGTTGTACTGCATGAACATGGCCTTCTAACATCTATCTAGGTACTCCTTTAACCATTAATGCCACCTTATTTTTGGATCATCATTTCCTGAGGTTTCTTCACTTCATTTATTTAACTTTTGCAGATAACATGTGGCAGTTGAATGTAGTGGTTCACTACGTGTTCAACAAATTTCAGATCCCTTTCTAGGTTGGACTTAAAAAAAATGATCTTCAATGATGTTGAAATCTAGTTTATCTGGGTTAAGTCAGATTAAATGCCCTTTGAAATCTCCCATCCTTTTTTCTAACATGCTTTGCTTAAACTATCTTGACTTCTGCTGGTACAGGTGGACAAGTCCTTGAGTGCAATGTATAGGAAGTTACAAATTAATTTAACTTCGGAGGAGTTACTTCCATCTTCATGGGATAAATCCAAGCTAAGACTGATGTTCTCTTCCACATCATGCTTAGGATTTAGGGTTAAGATTTAGGGATCTAGTATTGTTTGGGCAGTATGATAAGAGGAAGAATATAATAGTGTAACTTCTTTAATTGTACCACATTAAACTAAAAAAGAATGAAGAAAATAGGAAAAGAAAAACTCTCACTGAAAATTTCCCAAATACCCTTGTTTATCTAGAAATATTTCTATGAAAATTGTACATGCAACTGCCCAAGATGTATATGTGTTGATGGTAGCACTGGTACACCTTCATCCTTTTGTATTTCCCCTTTGTTTTTGGGGATTTCTTGTCTCCTTTAATACAATCTTTACTCTTATCAAAAAATAAAAAAATGCAGTTGTACAGCGTTGTATTTGAATCTTGTAGAATCAAATGCCTTCAAGTATGCACATGGAAATTATCTTTTTATTTTGTTCTCCTAGACTCGCCTTTGGGACTCATTTTGCTTCAAGGTTATGATTCTATGCTATCAGTTTAACATAATCAGTATTCAAAAATGAATTGTGTTGATCCTTCTCAAGGTGGATATTGAAAATTTTCAAGACAAGCAATAACATCATTGAGAAACAAAAAAAACCTTATTCAGAAAACGTGAGTGGGCCATTATATTATAATATATCTAGGCTCATCACCAGAACTCCTGTTCTCGTTTGTACTCCTGAAGGACCCAAGTTTTTACAAACAGATTCTGTTTTTATTGTATATATTGTATATTTTTAGTTTTGGGTAGGCAACTATGGTGGTTGGTTGATTAGTACCGGTAGGTGGTGAGGATGGGTTTTGAAACCAAAGTCATGGTACGAGTGCTCAGCAACTTTACCAACTTAGCAAGTTAGCACATTCTTTTTTTTTCTAATAATGGTAGTTGGAAAGAAGGTTGAGTGCATTTTAGAAATTTTCAGAAATTTTATACAATAAAAAATATAGATAAAAATCTGAATGGCTGCTTTCAGAAAAAATTTGTGAACTTGTGCATAATTAGTGTTTCCAAGCATGTGGCTTGACCTTGTTTGTAATTTGTATTTATGTTATTGCTATGGGCTGTGGTGAGATTTTAATGTTGTGGGGGGCGTTTGATTCTGTGGGTGTGTGGCCTGTGTTAAACCATAGCTAAGGGTGTCTGAAAAAAGAAAGAAAAACAACCAATATATGAAGTAAAGAACCATATAGCTAAGCGAATCTGTAAAAACAGGGGAAAGCCTGTTATTGATGAATATTATCTAACAAAAGCCAATTCTATCTTAAGCAGCAGGAGTTTCTGTACAAGTATCAAAATTTTGCTCAACTGGTTACCAAGATTTACCCTAATGAGGCCATTCCATCTGTAGAAGAAATGAAAGAGCTTCTTGCTTCCATGTAGGGGAAGTTTGTCTAATTCAGCATGTGTGCATTTTTGACTGATCCCTTCCGAGTGGATAATGTAGTTCATTCTGTTTTGTTCTACTTTTTATTTTATTTATTTATTATTATTATTATTATTATTATTTTTGGTTTGGGGGAGGGGGGTGTGTGTGTGTGTGTGTGTTTGGTTATTCAATTTATTCTTATGGTGGATAGAGCAGATCCAGATGTCTACTATTGCCATGCTGATGGGTGATTTACCCTGCCATTTCATTTTGGTTTGCCATGGTACCGCAGTGCATATGAGCCCCAACAAAAATGGATTGATTTCCATTCATCACGAAAATATGAATGAAAACATAGATCATTTCATTTTATTAAAAACCCTAAACTAGGCCGAATAAACTCGGTTCAACGACCATTATACCCTTTAACAAAAAAACCCTAGAAAAGCTACATTCATTGGTAGAGAGAGAGAGAGAGATAAAGAGAGAGGGAGAGAGACTGTGCTATGATGCTGTTCAGCACCAACACGGACAATGAAGGGAACGACGGCCAAGACTGAAGACAGATGGCCGTTACCAATTTGACAGCGACTTTGTCAAAGACCCATAACACCTTGACAGCCGCATTTTGAGGTTTCTATTCTTTCCTTCTTAAACTTCTATTAGGTGCTTCACCACATTGCTAATCCTACTGTCTCCTTCACTTCGCTTTGGGCAATAGTGTTACCTTCAGGTCTTCCATTATCACATTATTAATCATCTGTTCAGCATAGAGTGGCGATTGCTATTAAAGGGTACGCCATGTACCACACTTTCCAGGATCAAGTTCCTGCCCACAGTGAATTAGAAATCCAGGCGAGACATGGCTAAGCACTTCGATCTGGGGGCGGGACCATGAGGGCAACACCAGGCCCCATCCTTTGATCCTCTCCATGAACCCGTTGGTGGAACGAAAAGGGTCTTTTTGCATTTAATTAGAATTTTTTTATAAATATATTTTTTAAAATTTTGGTAAAGTTGCATCTCACGTTGAGATTATTATGTTTGATTTCTATTGTCTTCTACACGGTTTGGCATCAATGGCATAGATGGATTTCAGTAACTTTATATTTTATGTTATTATTATGATTTATTTTTTAAATAATTATATATTTATGTGTTGACCAGCTGGTAACCGGGGATGAGTTACGGGTAACTCAGATCGGCAGACCTCCAAGTCACTGGACCAATCCAAGTTTTTAAACACTCAGACCATCTGATTGCAGCTAGACCTGATCTATTCCATCACATCCCCATTTCTATTTACTGTAAACCCTAAGGCCTAATCCATTGTCCTTGGACCAACGATGATAAAATATTTTAAACCTCAATGGCTACGGCTAGTTATCAATAGTAGTAACCGTCAGGCCAACGACTTAACGGTATCCAGCTTCAAGACCGAACAGTCAATTGACGATCATGTGAGCTCTTTATGCAAGCAGAACCTCTACAAAGAAGCTCTCTTGCAAAGCAAAACCGCTTTAGGATATATCTCATCACTTACGCCCGATTGATCTCAGCGTATGCCTCTCTGAAATCTCTAGAGTATGGTAGGACGATCCACGATCATCTTTTGAAATCTGACTCTCAACCCGACGTAATTCTTCATAACCATATTCTCAATATGTATGGAAAGTGTGGATCGCTGAAAGATGCAAGGTTTACCCCACAAAAAAAAAAAAAAAAAAGGATGGTAGGAGGGTTTTTGATGAAATGCCGGAGCGAAATGTGGTTTCTTGGACTTCAATTATTGCTGGCTATTCGCAGAATCACCAAGAGGAGGATGCAGTCCAACAGTATATGCAGATGCGGCGAACTAGCCTTATGCTTGATCAGTTTGCCTTTGGAGATATAATAAGAGCGTGTTCGGGTCTCAATGATATCGAACTAGCGAGGCAATTGCATGCTCACATCATAAAATCAGAATTCGAATCTCACCTTATTACTCAGAACGCTCTTGTTACAATGTACACACAAGGTTCGATCAAATTGATAATGCATCAATTCTATTTGATCGAATTATGGCAAAGGATTTAATTTCCTGAGGTTCTATGATTACTGGCTTTGTTCAGCAGGGTTATGAATTAGAAGCTCTGCGCCTTTTCAAAGAGATGCTTTCTGTGGGTGTTACCATCCAGATGAATTTATACTTGGGAGTATTGTCAGTGCATGTAGCAGTTTGTTACAATCAGAATATGGCAGGCAGATACATGGAATGAGTATAAAACCCTCAACACTACATGCACTGTAGACTAGGTGTTGTTCGGCCGGGGTGCTGTAGACTAGGTGTGGCAATTTGTGTTGATGGTTCATGTTCATGTCGTGTCAAAGTTATACAACTATATGGATTAGCCTGAACTTGACCCATTTATAAATCATGTCAAAACCCTCAACCCTAAGCCAACCTGTTTATTAAACAGGTAACATGATATGACCCATTTCAACCCTTTTGGTAAATGGGTCACGTTGGGTTGACACAAATCCCTGACCCAAAAATTGACCTGATAGATATCGGTGAGGATTTTATACGCTGACTCCTAACCTGCGCTGATGTCCGCCAATGCTCAAGCAGGTGGAACTATCAGCGCCGAAAGTGATTTTCACTTTTTGGGGCATGTGTAAATCTCTTCTGATGCTGATGTGGCCGCCCGTTGACCTAGGCGTTTGCCTATGTCGAGTGTAGAAAAGCATTGCTGGATAGATATACTCTCATACTTCGGTTATAAGCATATAAATTATAACAATTATATATAATAGGGTGAGTTCTAGGTTGTGATCTCTAGGCTGCAGGGCTTCCTCTTATATGTGTGTTTACAATAACCTTTAATATTATTTTAATTACTGAAAATTTATATTGGATAAACAGGTGGGGGCAACCCAAACTGAATGATTAACCGGATCAATTTAGACCCTTTATATACCCTTGGAATTGGAATCTCGTCTTGTGGATTGATAAGTTTGGCCAAGGTTCAACAGTGAGATTTGTAGACCCCATGCAAAAACCATTAGATTGGAATCTTTTATTGCAGTGCATAGGAAACTACTTGGTTTATTCTCATTGTCCTGAAATTAATGATTTATATTCAAAGGTTTTCTGCAGAGGGATTTGTTATAGACCTTGGCCTTTGTGCAATTGCAAGCACAATTTCTGTCGCCTAGATCTTACATATAATAGTCCAATATTAAACGAATGAGACGATAGATCTTACATATAAGAGCAGGGATGATATCTTCTGCGCTGGATATTTGTATTGGGCTGGAGCCATCATTCATGGGTGCTGAGTGGCGTCAAGTACTGAACAATGACAATGAAGGTGGGTGATGCCACATGGCACCCCATGAATGGTGGCTCTAGTCTGACGCAAATATTCAGTGTCACATAGGATATCAACTCATAATAGCAAGCACCAATCCAAAATACAAGTAGGAAACGAGCCGTATCACCTGTGATGGGAATAAATGAACTGAATTTTTATGGCGTGAGAGTGGGAGGGTGTGTGGGGTGGGGCCCACCCACCATCCCTGGCCCCCAAATAATGCATGGGACCCATCTCCCTCTCTCACGCCATAAAAATTCAACTCATTTACTCAATCCCAGGTGATACAAACCTATAGGAAACGGGTTGATATCCTTTACAACTTCTCCACACCCGTGAAACAAGACAAAGGGAGTGGAACCCATTCACTTTTAAAAAGGGATATAAGAGTTTATAATAAACAAATTCCTCTACTAAATAACGATATCGACAAATATAGAAATAAGATGCATGACAAATAAAAGACTTGAATAGAAAAACTACTGAAATATAAAAAAGTAATCTGGACAAACATCTCATAGCCTCACAAGACATCGCAAAAAAGGCGTCACATAGGATATCGTACCGTAGGAAACAGGGTTAAAGAAACACCATTCATTGCTTGAAGAAACACCTAATATATGGGTCCTACGTGCAAGCTGTCTAAGTTGTACCACTGGCGACAAATTCAGTGAGCAACTGCCAAACCTAACCCCGTCATCTCTTTGATTGATGTAGTTGTTTTATTGCTAGTACTTTAAAAGTCTTCCAAAAACAACAAACAATATTCTGCCGTCCAAGCTGGTATGCAGCTGCTTCCATTCTCCTTTTCGAAAAAACAAACAGCTGCTATGCAAATGCTATAGCATTTTGTATTTGTTATCCCGTCTTTTCAGTTTTCACATTCCACAATATCTGCATCCCTTTCTTTGACTTAAAAAAGCACTATTGTAGTTTGCAGGTGGTTTAAAGAGTTAAATGGCCGATATAGTCTTGGTTTTCACTTTTATAGATTGATTTGATTTCCCATTTCAAATTTTCCGTCCTTCTCCTTTCCTTGATTCTCCTGCAGTCTTGCTCTCTCTAATCTTACCTTGTTTCTTTTCCTCCCTATATTTTTAGCCTTGGGATATTGATTATTTGTTGGACAAAAAGTATATATTTGAGTTTGATCGAATATTGGGAAAGGAAAAAACCCAAATGCATTTTTAAATGAATGGGCAATGTTGTATTTTTTTTAAGCCACATGTAAAGACGCAAAGAACCCAGATGATACAGGAAGACAAATGCAAAAAACCGAACTTCAGGGAGAGTGGATTGTATCCACTCCTCTCATAATCTGCTCCTCTCTGCACCTGTCTGGAGGAGAGCACATCAGCGCCGACATGTGAAATGCACCCCCCTAAAAAGTGAAAATCACTTGTCGGTGCTGATGTGTCCTCCCCTGACAGGGTGCAAAGTGGAGCAGATGATAAGAGGAGTGGATACAATCCACTCTCAAGTTCAGGATTGTAGTAGATTCAAGAAACGCCAAAAAAATTGGGTCACACGTGCAAAAGATATTCTTTAGTTTCCATCTTCTTTTTTTTTTTTAGTTATACTTTTTATATTTTAAATGCTCATCCTAAATTTTGGATTAGCATTTGGATCTTCTTCGATAAAGATATTTGGGAAGATACAAGTATAAAACACAATCCATTCCAAAGAAGGGGTTATAAAAATTGAAGAACACTTTAATTTATCTTGCCAAAAAAACAATATATCTTAATTCTGCAGAAGAAGAATTTATCTTAATACTGCATCGTCTTCATGTGATTATATATTTCAAATTGGACTGTGGCTCCTGTCCATTCCTGGACCAGGGACAAACCTACAAAGCGACCCAAGCTTTACTTATTTTTTAAAAACAAGGAAAGGCCAGTCTCGATACTACCTACTACGTTAGCTTAATAGTACGGGCATTTATGAAGATAATTAGAGAATAATAAGCCCAATCGGATGGTCTAACCACCCAATCTATTACGTTCTGGACACCAATAATGAAGGGCAAATCTTGGGAAAAGTTCCTTTCATCAGATTCTGAAGTCGTCTAAATAAGTTGATTTTCAGTCAAAAGACTTCTACATAAGGTCTGCACAATAGACGGCCATGATTTGTCTGAGTATGATCCTTCTTTTTCCAAATAAACTATGTACTAAAATTTGTATGTTGGTATTGGGACCATCGAATGTTTGACCAAAAAATTTTAGTATTTTTTCTCAAATTTTTATTGCAATTAATTAGTACTATCCAATGTCTTTCCAAAGAAAGAATTTTCTTCGTATTATTTATTTTAGTTCCTTGGACGGCCGAGCTCATGTTAGGTACTATGTGAGCTTTTATTTGATTGTTCGTGGGCTGCTTCTAAGCTTGTGCTAACCCACTGTGGGTTTTAGGAAAGGCCCAATAAAATCATTAATTACCGATTTTTGTTGGTTGGAAGAAAATGTTCTGGGATGAAAAAGTGTTTGTAGTGTGTATGGTGAATATAAGCTGACATGTCTTGTGTTTGGGGGTTAAAAACGTCCAAAAAAATATTCAGATGAAAAAGTAGATGTTCAAAAAGAGACCAAATTCAAAAATCCATAGAGGTCTGTGTCAACACAGACAATCAAGTACTATAATATATTTTTCTTTTCTAGTTCCTCGGAGGAAGAAAATGTCCCATGATGAAAAAGTGTCTAATGCGTACAGTAAATGCTAAGTTGACATAAAAACATTCAAATGTAAAAGTAGGTGTTCAAAAAGAGACAACAAATTCAAAAACCTATCATGAGTCAATCAATGGCACATTTATAGAGGTCTGTGTCAACACAAACAATCATTATTCTTTTAGAAGAGGGAGGGTTTGGCAGTGTTGGATGATTTGTATTGGTTGTGTACACAGAATCCGTGCACAATGCATGTGCAGGAACCTGACAGTCCTTACATCAGCACCGAAAAGTGATTTACATTTTTTGGAGCACATGATTATCATTTATTGGTGTTGATACAAGCACTGTCAAGTCCCTGTTGCACACGCATTGTGCACGAGTTTTGTGTGCACAGATGCCAAGGAACTGTATCGGGCATGTCATACTTCTAAGTAGTTAAAAGTGCAGTGGCCATCAAGCAAAGGGATGTGAACAACCATCTAGAAAAGCTTCTCCCCCTTTTTTGTTTTTTGTTTATTGTTTTTTTTCCCTGTTTACCAAAATTTTACTTTAACCATTGTAAGTTTGCAAAACATCATCCTTTATTGTTCCTATACCTACTGTTTTAGCATAGGCATCCCCAAATAAAATTACCCATACAATCTTTTAAACGACCCCATTTCTGTTATTTATTTATCGGTGAAGAAAAGGGGGAATCTCATTTGGTCTACCATGTGAGGTGAAAGCCAATAAGCCATATCTAGTCAGTTCTAACATTTGTATATGTATTTATTTCTCAAGAAAAGAGTGCATTTACTTGCAGAATTGTAAAGCTGTATACTGATTTTCATTTGATGTTCTATTTGAATTAGTTTTTAAATTATTTAAGCAAATGTTATTGCCAAAAAAATTTGGTGATCCAAACCAAGATGTCTCTTCTAAGGGCTTATTATTATTATTATTATTATATACACAACTAATCAGTACCTTTTTCTCTTACCAAAAAATTTTCAATGGCTAAAATTTCACTACACAGGAATCTTATGCTTGGATTAACAAAAAGCCTTCTTGCCAATATCATTTCCCTACATTTTAAAGCAATTTGAATTTAGGTTCTAAGAATCTTAATTTCTCTTTTACGCCGTATAAGAGATTTATTAGACCATATCCTCTCCAACCACTTATGACTTGTAAGGTCTGTCTAATAGGTGGCAGGACACTATTGGAGGGAAAAAGTTAATTATAATTTGTGAAAAATGCAACTCACTCTTTCCCACCAAACATCTGCTGCCACCTATTAGACAGGACCTTAACAGGTCGTCTGCGGGCAGGAGAAGATCCTTTGCAGAGATTTATTATGGCCATTTATTTTGACCTTCACCCCACTCCTCCCCCTCATTACTATAATCTTTATGGGCTTTTAATAACCCTTTCGATCAAGCCATACACAAACACATACAAAAAAGCTTATATTACCTTCAATAGATTGATTTTCTCTATTTTTTTTTCTATTGAAATTTTTATAAGCTGGGATTAGACACTCAGAATATTGATTGTCTGCATTGACACAGACCTCTGCCTGCATGCCATTGATTGATGGATGACGTGTTTTTTTTAAACAGACAATCATTCTCTAAGCTCGAAGCAAATGTTCTGTGAAAAAAATGCCTCTATAGTGTATGTGATGAATTATAAACAGACGTGTTGTTTTGGAGGGTAAAAGTGTTAAAAAAAGTGTTCAGTTGGAAAGTAGGTGGTCAATAAAAGACATCAAATTCAAAAACACAATGTATCAATCAATGGTATGTCTTTAGAGGTCTGTCTCAAAACAGACAATCATTCTCTAAGCTGGTAACAAGTATGGGTCCCGGTCTGTTAATTATGATAAAACTCATTCCCTGCTTGGGTAGGGCCTAGGCCTTGCTGCACCTATGACTACTAATTCTGTATCTTTCGTAAGCGTGTGTCAAATAACAATCCTAATAGCTGTTGATTGTATGGCTTGTTGCTGTGCAGCCACGTGGCTGCATTACAAGAGAAGTGCTTGGTTAGTATCTTGACTATCCGCGCCTGCATGTAAGTGAGAATTAGTATGACCAATGTGTCCCTATAAGTGAAAGTGAAAGCTGGTATACTCCCTTAGGCCCAGTCAGGTTGCCTTGAATTGTATAGAAAAGAAATGAAAAGAATAGAAAATAAAATCCCAAAAGAAAAGGAAAGAAAATAATCATGAGAAATACATGAAAAAACCAACTTTTCATAGCAATCAGATGGCTTAAAAATGAGTTCTTGAGAAAATTTTGTCATGAGAAAACATTTTCATGGCAACCAGACAGGGTAGTGTTTTGCCAAATGATCAGCTGTAATATTTCTGTAGCTTTTTGTAGCATGAACAAAAAGATCACAAAAAGACAAAAGCCCCATGTTAAAGGGCAAAACATTCCCCATGTTAAAAGTCAAAATACCCTTGCTTTTTTACTGTGCTACAGCACATGTTAAAAAGACAAAAAAAAAAAAACAATGCTTTTGTTCATGCTTCAGAAAGCTACAGCATTTAGTACAGCAGATCTTTGTCCCTGTACCAAGAATACTGCTCTTTTATACTGACATGGGACATGTAGTAATTAGTAATAAATACAGGGCCATTTTCGTCAATTGCCATACACCTCAGGTACTCAGTCAGAGATACTGATAAATGATAAAAAAAGATAAATTCATCTTAATTTCCTATTATAAAAAAATGGATCCTGAAGCGCGTAACGTGGTAAGCTTTCTCTGACCCATAAGAAGAGAAAATGGCTGTCTTCTTCTCATAAACGCCGCTATAAGATGGTTGGGCCTCTCTTATTTAGATACTCCTTGAATTTATTGCCGTTCCCGCTGCCCAACCAACCCTCTCTTTATCTCTTTCCATCCAGATCGAGATTAAATGCAGTAAACTCACCCACCTTTTCGCTCTCTTAGTCTCTTCATTAAATTCTGCTTCCTTCTTTACAACCTTACGTTTCACCTTCAAACTTCAATTAAAGCCTCCAACCTAGCTAGGTCACTATCCATCTTCCATTGTAGAAAAGGAATCTCAAACACCCTGAAACCCGATTCTGTTACAGAGAAGGAATGTCGGTTTATACTGTGAAGGTAGAAGAATCGACGCCGGCGGTCGGGGAAAAGCCTTCGGCAGGGCCTGTCTATCGCAGCATTTACGCCAAGGATGGTTTCATGGAGTTGCCACCCGACGTGGAGTCTCCCTGGGAGTTTTTCAGGTACTTAACAGATCCACACACTTGTTTTCCGTTTGACCTTCTTAGTAAGGATTTCAGCTTCACGTCTCATTTACTCCTCTAGCTATTCCATTCCATCTTTTTGAACGTTTAAAAGTTATTTCATAAAACGATTTCAGTTTTAAGGATTGGGTCGTGTGATAGTAGAGTAGATGTCAAAGTAAGGCTAGTTCTTTCTTCTTCTTCCTTTTTTTTTCTGTAACTAAATTAACTGCCAAATTCCACGACATAGCAATCTGATTTTCAATGGGTTTTGCGAGTAATCGAAGGGACCAAAGTGGTACGTGAGGGAGCTTTCACAATGTGACGAAAACTGAAGTGGTTTTCAGTTGAAAAGGAGATAAATGACACTGTTACAAAGAAAATTTGTTCTTACTGTTCAGAAATCAGGTGGACTTATTAGAAGTCCACTTAGTTCATCTAATCTGAAAAGCAAATCGGCCTTCGTTTTTCTCCCCTTTTCCTTAATTTACGACTTTAAAGATATGGGTTTGGAGGGACAGTACATTTAATGACTGTTGAGAGGGTGGGTGAGGGTTGATCACTAAGCACTGAAAGATGTTTTAATGGTGATTGGAAACTGAGAGACGAGGCATTAAAAAGGTGAATTCATTGTAGACTCTGGAGTCCAGAGACCAACCATGAGCGGATTTGGATCATTACTGTTTTCACTTCTTCTTTTTTTTCTTTTTTCTTTTTTAATAATTTTACAAGGATCGAATATTATTTTATGTATTTTACACGTACTTGTCACCATTTTTATGTGTTGTAAGTCTGTAGTTTTATTTAAATAATTTAATTTAAGTTTTATATTAACTAAGTAGGGATACAACATTTTAATTTCTAAAGTTTAAATCCCTTCGATTATTAGGATTTGGGGAGACTTTACGGTAAGAGCTCTATTTATTAATTAAGACTAGTCTAATAAAAGTATGTATAGATTATATTTAACTAAAATAATAGTATATTTTGGTTTTTTAATTCTTGAATTGCCTAGCACGTGGAAAAAGAATTCTTAATTATTTTTAAAATATTTTTAATTTCTTAATGACCTGTTTCAAGCAATATAATAATGTTGTAAATTGAACAAATAAGTGGTGAAATGATCAAATAATTTCTTAGATAAAGTTAGGTGATGACTTAAAGTTATGTGTGATGTAATGATAATTAATGTTAAAGCAAAAGAGGGAGAGACAAGCAAGTTTTCAATTATAATCAGTTTACATTTAGGCCATCGTTGAGCCTGTGTATCTCCGCACTAATCATAGATGATTTGACTAAACATATACAAGTGAATGTCTCATGCTATTTATTGTTTGTCGATGATATAGTTTTAATGAGTAAGACTAGTGAGGGGGTAAAAATCAACTACAATAGGGTAGTAAATGGGCTGGGCTGGGCTGGGCTTGCCTAAGCTCAAACAGTTTGGCCTGAAATTTAGGTGGGATGAGTTCATTATATTTTGGGCTGGGCTGAGTTTTTATGACAGGCTGAATATGGGTTCGGGCCAAGTTTAGACTCAGATACTGTATTTAAGATTGGGCTCGGGCTGACCTTGACTTAGTGCATGCGCAGCTCAACCTGATTTGCAGCCCTAATCAATTAAAAAAGATATTTTAGAATAAAACAAATCTTAAGATAAACAAAGCTAAAACATAATAGTTGATTATTAATATAAGGTACAAGTGGAAAGCGTGTAGAAGATAGAAGGAAAGCCAAACACTGACTTGAATTGAAATATTGAAAGGACCATGAGTGCTATGATTTAATGGGAAATATGGCCTTAAATAGGGCACTTTGGATTAAGGGTGGGTATGGGCCGGGCTAGCCCAAGCCTGGCCCGAGCTAAGCCCAACCAGGGCCCAAACTTTCATTCAGGGTTGGGTTTGGGCTTACCTTGGCCCAGCCCAAGGCCCAAACTTTTACACATATAATATATATGTATTATATATAATATACTAATTATTTTAAAATTATCAATAGTATATCGCTTTGTTGATAAAAATTGTTTTTTACAATAAGTATTGAGTTCAAGTCCTAGTGAAATCAATGATTTTTTAGAATAAACAACCCTTAAAATTTAAATATATGGTTTTCTGTGTTTTTTTTTTAAACTAGTAAAATTTTGTAGTTCAATTAGTTAAAGCATTAGGTATTACATGATAGGTCCATGG